>CAUYRH010096397.1:0-10158 GCA_963574655.1 Perodicticus potto
GGCCCACCAAACAATGACGGCTGCAACCAAAAAATGGCCGGGCGTTGTGGCGGGCACCTGTAGTCCCAGCTACTTGGGAGGCAGAGGCAGGAGACTCACTTGAGCCCAGGAATTGGAGGTTGCTGTGAGCTGTGATGCCACAGCACTTTATCCAGGGCAACAGCTTGAGGCTCTGTCTCAAAAAAAAAGAAAAAGAAAATACATCCCTAGGAACAGACCCGAAAGAAACAAGCCTGTGACATACTGGACAAAAGCTTTCAAACAACCAATCTTAATACACGCTCAATGAGCCTGTGACACCAAAGGCACAAGCAACGAAAGAGAAAAGTGGACAAATCAGACGAAGGACACTATTAACAGAGTGCAAATGTAACCTGTGTGATGAGAGAAAATATTTGTAAACCACAGATCTGACAAAGAGTGGCCATCGGAACATATAAAGTCGACCACAATGCAGCAACAATGAAACAAACAACCTGACTCAAAGTGTCAATGGACTTGAATAGACCTTTCTCCAGAGAAGATACACAAATGGCCGAGCAGCACACGCAGAGCTCACCGCTCACTAGGGGAATGCAAATCAAAACCACACTGAGATGCCACCTCAGACTCACGAGGGTGGCTACGGTGAAAACCGAAAATAGCAAATGTTGGTGAGGATGTGGAGAAATTAGAACCCGGGTGCACTGTTGGTGGGAACTTAGAATGGTGCGGCGGTCATGGAAAACGGTATGGTGGTTCATCAAAAAGTTAAAAATAGAATTACCAAGTAACCCAGCAATTCCGTTTCTGAGTATGTACCCCCCAAAATTAAAATCAAAGTCTCATACACATATTTACACACTGCTATTTGTAGCAGCCTTATTCACAACAGCCGAAGACGGAAGCAACCCAGGTGACTAAACAAAACATGGTCTATTCATACAGTCAAATGTTATCCAGCTTTAAAAAGGAAGGGAATTCTGACATATGCTACCGTATGGATGATCCTTGAGGACATTATGTTAGGTGAAATAAACCAGTCACACAAGATAAACACCGTAGGATTCCCCTTATCTGAGGTATCTAGAGAGATAGGTGGACCAGGGGTTGCCGGCAGCCAGGAGAAAGGATGTTGGGTTAACATTTAACGGGTGTAGAGTTTCAATTTGACCAGATGTAGAGAGAGCCACAGACTGGTTGCCCAGCACTGTGAATGCCCTTAGCACTGCCGACTGAACTGTGTACTTCAAAATGGTTAGGGGAGTAAATTTTATGTTCTATGTATTTTGTCATTTAAAATTTTTTTTTTAATTGAAACAGTGTCTAACTATGACTCACTATGGCAAGAGTCTCACTCTCATTCCAGAGTCTCTCCTCAGTAGAGTGCTGTGGCGTCACAGCTCACAGCAACCTCAAACTCTTGGGCTTAAGCGATTCTCTTGCCTCAGCCTCCCAAGTAGCTGGGACTACAGGCGCCCACCACAACGCCCAGCTATTTTTTTGTCGTAGTTGTCATTGTTGTTTAGCAGGCCCGGGCTGGGTTAGAACCTGCCAACCCTGGTCTATGTGGCTGGCACCCTAACCACTGAGCTATAGGCGCTGAGCCTTAAATTTTTTTTAATTAAAAAATATATATTTCCTGAGCACCTACTCCATGCCAGGCATGCTGATACAATAGTGAACACTGTAGTCATATATATAAACAAATAATATATAAATTTATTTCTATAACTATATATAGCAATATAGTCATATTTGTTTATGCCCAGCCTTTTTAGGACAATTTAAATTGCCCCTGAACTCTATGTCCACCCTGCATAAAGATATTCTGAGTATCTAAGTGCGAGAACTGGACAGACAGACAATAGACACAAACCCACAGGGACTCGGATTTCAGCAGGGAACTAGAAATTATTACAATTACTAATTACCGAATATTAGCAATCGACTAAATCAGTTAATTTACTAATTCCTGAAAACTACGTATCTGAAAAAGAACCAAAGTACCATTAAAATAAATGAGAGAAAAGGCTTTTAATAAAATTCCCTAATGCCCATCATATTTTAAGCAGTGCTCTTAGGGGTAGGGATGGAGGCAGACTCCTCACCCTGGCAGCGTTGGGTGCCAGGTGTGTGCCCTGCGCAGCTACCTGACGGGGAAACATGAAGCAGCCCCTTCAGAGTGTGGAAGAAGGCACAGGAGCCTGTGTCTCTGCACTGATGACCCCGTCTGCACAGTAAGACCAGAAAGAAAAGTGAAGGATAAGAGATTGGGAAGGAAGACAGTTTGCAAACTCATCTGCTACTGGGGACTGTCTACAGAGGGGAGAGGGGGCACCTGGGGCCTGTGACCCCCCCTAGGCTGAAGGGGCCCATGCTTCAGTGTGGGCCTGAAATCCGGAGGTGGGGCTGGCCCTTTCTGACCTTGGGGAGAAGCCGTGGGGGCCCTGCCCTCAGCGCCCCACAGCACGGCCTCCTGCTCTTCTCTTTCCAGTTTGAGATTTTGCCTGAGCCACCACCAGGCTGCGGAAGACTTCAGACCCTGTCACCTCTGATCGCAATTCCAATCCTTGGCAAGATCAAGATTCTTGGCTGGGACAGAATAACCAGCATGTGATGCCAGGAAACTCAGACACAGGAAAGGAGCTGTTTGCTGTTGCTTTCAAAATGTTCCACATACTAGAAGGTAGAATATAAATGTCTGTACACAATAACTAAGAAAATGCCATGAATGCTATGGCAGCCAGTTTGATGAAAATATTTCAGATTGTATATAAAACCAACACATTGTACCCCATGATTACATTTATGGACACAACCATGATATAATAAAAAAATAAGGAAAAAAAAGATCTTCCCCAGCCAGTCCTGGTGATTCTCTGCCTTCCTCCACACCTCCTCTCTGCACTACTGGTCTCCAGCCAGCAGACCCCTCTGGTGGGGGAGCTTCATCCAGCAACTGTTCTTGCTCAAGTTTTGCATTCACTTGCTCAGCAGGCAGCTCTAAGCTTCCACTGCACAAGCCCTCAGCTGGCTGTGGCGAGGGCCTCCTCAGCCAAGCTGGGGGTCTCACGAGGTTCCTTGAGGAAACTGAGGGTCCCAAGCCCTTTAATGCAAGGCCTGGTCGAGGAGCTTCCTTTTGGGGGATAGATAACACTAAAGCTGCCTATTTCCAGGGGCACTCGAGAGGGTTTCCTTTTCGAGATGGGCATCTGGGGCCTAGGGCCCCCAGGATATAGCACTCAAAGTTTTTCATTTTTCTTTTGGGGCGCAGGCTTTTCCCTTGAGTTTTCAACTGAAAAATAAAGCTGGCAGGATGCAAGTGTACATCCACTGCTTCTCTTGGGTCATCGTCCTCTCAAACGTTCGGGAGGCATTTCACCAACAGGGGGTCCCTGGGAGCTTTCTCTACACTCAGCCTTTGCCCAGAGCTCACAGGGTCCAGATTCCAGAGCGAATAGCAAGTGTCAACATGGCAGGGTGAGTGGAGGTTGGGGGGGGGGTGGGGGGGATGGGGGGACCAGAAGGCCAGAAACCAGAGGCACTTGCTCTGGCCCTGAACATGAATCCCTGGCACACAGCAGGTGCTCAGTAGAGTTAGAAGAAGGAAGAGCTGCTCTGACTTTCAGAGTGCCTGCCACATTGTCCTAAGTTTCAGCCAAAAGACCCCAGAACTCAGTTATTGCTCTGGGTACTCTGAAAGATGTTTAGATTTTTTTTTTCTTAGACCTTATAATGTCCCAATGAGGAATGGATGATCCTCATTTAATGAAACAAAGACTTAGAGAGTGGAAGGGACTTGCCCAAGGTCATCCAACTAGCAAAAGGCCAGGATGGATACTGATGTGGGCCTGTCTGTCTCCCAGGGTCGCCCAAACTCCATCATGGGAGGGGGAATGATTCCATCAAAAAGACCAATAAATCATTTAAAAAGACCAATAAATAGTCATATCTACAGCATATAAAGAGCAAGTACGAATAAGAAACATTGAGCTTTTGGTTCACAATCACCAAAATGTATAATCAACCCAAGTGCCCATCAACACATGAATAGATTAATCAACTGTGGTATATGTACACCGTGGAGTACCATTCAGCCAGAAAAAGACAGAGCCTTTCCGTCTTTTGTATTTATCTGCATAGGGCTGGAGAACATTCTTAGTAAAGTATCCCAAGAATGGAAAAGCAAGTATTCAATGTACTCAAGACTCATGAAACCAGTAGATGAACAATACACACCCACACAAGAGAAAAACACAAATTCAAGTGGAGGGGAGGAGATTGGTGAGCTCCCACCGAATGTGCACAATGTAAGGGTGTACGGCACACCTCCTGGGTGAGGGGCACAGCTACAACTTAGACTCTACCTAACAAATGCACACAGTGTAAGCTAATCACCTGTACCCTCATATTAACCGAAAATCTAGAAACTTTTTAAAAATCCAAAAAGTGAGCCTCCCCGAGCAATTATAAAGTATATGAGCAGGTGATTTAAAAGAGAAGTACAACTGAGGACTAAACATTATCAGGGAAAACCCTTTACTGATGTTTACCAAATGTGAATGGAAATGATTATAACTTTACCTATTTGGTTGCAAAATTAGTATTTAAATAATAATGCCCAGAATAGGGGAAGCTGTGACAAACCAATACCCTCAAATTCTGTGAATGTGCAATTCTGTGAGTAAAGTTCAGTAGTTGTGTTAAGAGTCTTAAGACCATTTCTTCCTTTGACCTAATAAGCCCACTCCTGGGACTTTATCCAAAACAAGCTAGGGAAGGATATGAAATATAAATGATTCCAGAAAACTTCAAAATAATTATTCAAAATGGTGAAAAATTATAAATAGTCAACTAGGAAATAATGTTTTTAATTGCAGTATATTAATTTGATGCATTAACTTGAATATTTGTCAAAAAGTCCAACATAGGGGCTCGGCGCCTGTGGCTCAGTGGGCTAAGGCGCCAGCCACGTACACCTGAGTTGGCAGGTTCGAATCCAGCGCGGGCCGCCAAACAACAATGACGGCTGCAATCAAAAAATGGCCGGGCGTTGTGTCGGGCGCCTGTAGTCCCAGCTACTTGGGAGGCAGAGGCGAGAGACTCACTTGAGCCCAGGAATTGGAGGTTGCTGTGAGCTGTGATGCCACAGCACTCTATCCAGGGTGACAGCTTGAGGCTCTGTCTCAAAACAAAAAAAAGGCCAACATAGGGTATGATTTAATGTGAAAAAAGATTAAACTTTAAGTAAAACAGAAAATAAGAACTGCATAAAAATCTGCACCAAGAATTGGGCTGTGCCTATGGCTCAGTGAGTAGGGCGCCGGCCCCCTATACCAAGGATAGCGGTTCGAGCCTGGCCTCAGTCAAACTGCAACAAAAAAATTGCCCGGCATTGTGGCAGGCGCCCGTAGTCCCAGCTACTCGGGAGGCTGAGGCAAGAAGATCGCCTAAGCCCAAGAGTTGGAGGTTGCTGTGAGCTGTGTGACGTCACCGCACTCTACTGAGGCCGACAAAGTGAGAGTCTACAAAAAAAAAAAAAAAAAAAAAAGAATGAATATATATGCTAGCACTCTGGGAGGCCAAGGTGGGTGGATTGCCTGAGCTCAGGAGTTTGAGACCAGCCTGAGCTAGAGTGAGATCCTGTCTCTAAAAATAGCCGGGTGCTGTGGTGGGCGTCTGAAGTCCCAGCTACTCAGGAGGCTGAGGTAGGAGGATCACTTGAGCCTAAGAGTTTGAGGTTGCTGTGAGCTATGACACCATGGCACTCTACCAAGGGTGACAAAGTGAGACTCTGTCTTAAAAAAACAAAAAAAGAAAGAAAGAAAAAGAAATATATATGGACAAAAACTGAAAGATGGAAACAAATTCATAGATGAAGGAGATAGCACTGTAGGTGATTTTTTTTTTTTTATTGTTGGGGATTCATTGAGGGTACAAGAAACCATGTGTAGGTGATTATTTTTTAAAAATTCTTCATAGTGGCTTGGCGCCTGTAGCTCAAGCAGCTAAGCCACCAGCCACATACACCAGAGCTTGTGGGTTCAAATCCAGCCCGGGCCTGCCAAACAACAATGACAACTATAACCAAAAAATAGCCAGGCATTGTGGTGGGCGCCTGTAGTCCCAGCTACTCGGGAGACTGAGGCAAGAGACTCGCTTAAGCCCAGGAGTTGGAGGTTGCTGTGAACAGTGACGCCACGGCGACAGCTTTAATCTGTCTCGAAAAACAAGCAAACAAAAAAAACCATTCTTTATAGTTGTTGTGATGCCATTTCTTCCAGAGATTTTTAAAAACTAAAAGGAAGGAAGGAAGGTGGAAGCAACTCAAGAGTCTATAAGTGATAAATGTGGCCTTATCCATACAGTGGAGTTTTTTTGTTTTGTTTTGTTTTGTTTTTAAAGAGACAGAGTTTTACTTTATCGCCCTCGGTAGAGTGCTGTGGTGTCACAGCTCACAGCAACCTTCAACTCCCGGGCTTAGGCGATTCTCTTGCCTCAGCCTCCCGAGTAGCTGGGACTACAGGCGCCCGCCACAACGGCCGGCTATTTTTCTGTTCTTGCAGTTTGGTCAAGGCTGGGTTTGAACCCGCCACCCTCGGTATATGGGGCTGGCGCCCTACCCACTGAGCCACAGGCGCCACCCATACATACGGTGGAGTATTATTCAGCCTTGAAAGGGAAATGCTGACACATGCTACACACACGATGGACCCCGAGGGCATTATGCTCAGTGACGGAAGCCAGACACAAAAGGACAAATATGACGGTTCTACTTATAGGAGGTGGCTAGAATAGTGAAAACCAGCGGGTAGAAAGCAGAGACGTGGCCACCGAAGGCTGGGGGAGAAGGGATTAAGGAGTTGTTGCTTCAAGTTTCAGTTGGAGAAGATGAAAAAGTTGTAGAGACAGATGGTGGTGATGGTGGCGCCACCATGCCCATGCGCTTAGTGCGCATAAGACAGTACGTTTTGTGTTTTGTGAATTTTACCACAATAAAAAAAATGGGGGGAAATGAAGGAAGGAAGCAAATAAGTCACTTAAAAGAACTGTTCTGAAATGGGAGGCGAAGGGGAGAGCAGTGGATGGTTTTAAGGAGACCAAGTGTGGGAAGGCAGAGACGGAGGATGGGGGAGGAAGGAGCTGGGGAGGCGGCCAGGGCGACCTCCGGGGCGCCCTCCGGGTCTATCCTCAAGGGGAAAGCCCTTCATGTCATTTCCTGGAAGAAACCTCCATCAGTCCCATTCTTGCCATCTGCTGAGGTTATGACCAAATTAAAGTGTGGCCATGGAGTTTTACAACAGAGAGGGAAAAATGTCACCTTCGACCTTTGTCTATGTGAAGACAGAAACTGATCCAGCCAGCACACATCTTAGGAAAAACCAAGTCAGCTTTCATCGTCAACCATGGATTTCAAACGTGCTTTAAAGACAGAGAAGCAGTGGATGGAAGGGAGGTCGCACTGAAGCATTGGGGCCAGCCAACTTGGAATCCAGTGGTTTCCCTCCGCCTGGGCGGCTTTGGACTTGAGAGACTTGTCTTTGCCTATTTCTCTAAGGTCAACTTGGAAGCAGGGCTGCATTTCCTGAATGCTAACGTTTGTGCAAATCAACAACAAAACAGCACAATTGCTGGTGGCCTTAAATTACTCCAAAAGTTGTTTTATTTGCTGCGGGTTAAGTTAATCACAACAAAAAGGGGCCTATCAAGACTATCTGTGCAAGCAAACTTGAAAATCTAGAGGAAATGGATGTTTTGTAGGGAAAAGTTGTTAAGAAAGCTATTGCCATCTCCCCAGGGAGGGAGAGGAGGGGAAGAGGAGAAGAGAGAACCTCGGGCAGGGATGTTTGTTAGGTCAAGTCTTTAGGAATGCTAAATCCCACGCTATAACTGCTCCCCAGCCTAAAGAGGGGAGAAAGGCTTCCACATTCTTTATTGGGAACCTTTAGAACTTGGTATCAAAAGTCAAGCATACGGTGCAAACCACTGACCAACTTCATTCACATAGAAATCAATGCGAAAAGAAAATATTAGCAAGAAAAACCCACCAGGACATTCAAAGAAGTTACCAGAACCAAGTAAGACTTGTACAGTGTGATGAGGATGGTTCATTATTAGGATATCTTTTAATTTTATTTATATCAGTTTATCAAAAATCATTGCTGGGTGCAGTGGCTCATGCCTGTAATTCCAGCATTTGGAGAGGCTGAGGCAGGAGGATCACTTGAAGCCAGAAGTTTGAGACTAGCCTGGGCAATATAGTGAGACCCCGTCTCTACAAAAAAATTAAAAATTAGCAGGGGGTGGTGGTGTATGCCCATGGTTCTAGTAGCTATTTGGGAGCCTGAGGCGAGCCAAGAGTTGGAGGTTGCAATGAGTTGTGCTCCTCATGCTGCTGCACTCCAGCCTGGTGACAAGGCAAAACTTTGTCTCAGAAAACAAAAAACCTCACTGTCTAAAAAACACCCCCTAAACCGAACTTTGGGATAAAAGGCTGCCCTCTGTCACCATTATTTTTAGGTCCTTGCTGATGAAACTAGACTAGAAAAAAAAGAGTAAGAATTTTAAGGAGAAAGGGGGAGGTGAAATAATTTTGTTTATTCTTGAAAATCCAACAGAAGCAATTGAAAAATGAGGCAGGCAATGAGATTTTGCTAAGGAGTGAAATATAAAAGTAACATACTAAACAACTAGGCTTCCTACGTACAAACAGCAAGGGGTTAGAAAAGTCGGTAGAAGGAAATATCCCATTTACAAAAGCACATTCCCCCAAAACCAAACCTCTAGAAATAAATGCACTAAACTAGGTACAGTTTATATAAAGAAATCTTGCAAAAGCTGAGGGGTATAAAACACTTCAAATGCAAAGAAAGCCACACCATGTGTGGTCTTATCTGGAAAAGGTCAACTTTAAAAAGATGTAACTGTCAATATCAAGTGTTGGGGTGTGTGGAAGTGAAGCCCTCACACCTGCTAGTGGAAAGATAAGATGGTGTGGCCACTCTGACAGCTTGGCAGTTTCTTAAAAGGTAAATACAAATTTAACCCATGGCCAGGCAACTCCCCTCCTTGTTATCTACCCCAAAGAAATGAAAACATATGGCCTCACATTGAAACTCGTACTCAAATGCCCACTAACTGATGAATAACTGATGCATGAATAAACTGTGTTCTGTTCATTCTATGAAATGCCACTCGGCAATTAAAGGGAAGGAAGTACTGCTACAGTTTAGTTGAACTTCAAAAAATGTCACTCTAAGTAAAGAAAGCCAGATGCAAAAGACCAACTAATATAGGATTCCGTTTGTATGAAGTGTCCAGAAAAGGAAAGCTGATCAAGACAGAAAGCTGGTGGTTGTGTGGGGCTGTGGTAGAAATAGGGAGTGACGGTTCAGCACCTGTAGCTCAGTGGGTAGAGCGCCAGCCACACACACTGGAGCTGGCGGGTTTGAATCCAGCCCGGGCCTGTCAAACAACAATGGCAACTATAACCAAAAAATAGCTGTGGGGTGATGCCTGTGGCTCACCAAGTAGGACGGCAGCCCCATATACCGAGGGTGGCGGGTTCAGACCCAGCCCCGGCTAAACTGCAACAAAAAATAGCCGGGCATTGTGGTGGGAGCCTGTAGTCCCAGCTACTCGGGAGGCTGAGGCAAGAGAATCGCCTAAGCCGAGCCACAGCACTCTACCGAGGGTGATAAGGTGAGACTCTGTCTCTAGAAGAAAAAAAAATAGCTGTCTGTTGTGGTGGGCGCCTGTAGTCCCAGGTACTTGGGAGGCTGAGGCAAGAAAATTGCTTGAGCCCAAGAGTTTGAGGTTGCTGTGAGCTGTGATGCTACAGCACTCTACTGAGGGTGACATAGTGAGACTCCGTCTCAAAAAAAAAAAAAAAATTGGGAGTGACTACAACTGAGCATAAGGAATCTTCCTGATGTGACTGCTGCGCAACTCCACACATTCACAAAACACTGAAATGTACACTTCAAGTGGGTGATTTTAATGATATGCAAATAAAGCCATTAAAAAAATAACTTCCTAGTAACCTCAATCAGAAATGATAAAAGGGAAATAACAACTGAGATATAAGAGATTATCTCAGAATAATACCGGAAACTCTATGCCCAGAAATTTGACAATGTGAAGGAAATAGATCCATATTTGGAATCATAACTTCTC
>CAUYRH010096399.1:0-26105 GCA_963574655.1 Perodicticus potto
TCCTCTGCTGTTTCCTTTCTCAGGATTTCATAATTTTCTTTATAGAGGTCCTTCACCTCCTTTGTTAGGTATATACCTAGGTATTTCATTTTCTTTGAAGCTATGGTGAAGGGAGTTGTGTCCTTAATTAGCCTCTCATCTATACTGTTATTGCTGTATACAAAAGCTACTGACTTGTGGATATTGATTTTATATCCTGAGACATTCCTGTATTTTCTGATGACTTCCAGGAGTCTGGTGGTTGAGTCTTTGGGGTTCTCTAAGTATAAGATCATGTCGTCAGCAAAGAGGGAGAGTTTGACCTCCTCTGCTCCCATTTGGATACCCTTTATTTCCTTGTCTTGCCTAATTGTATTGGCTGGCACTTCCAGCACTACATTGAATAGTAATGGTGACAGAGGATAACCTTGTCTGGTTCCAATTCTGGAAAAAAATCCTTTTATCATAAAGACATTTGCACTAGACTGTTTATTTCAGCTCAATTTACAATAGCAAAAATGTGGAAACAACCTAAATGCCCACCAACCCAGGAATGGATTAACAAGCTATGGTATATGTACGCCATGGAATACTATTGAGCCATTAAAAAAATGGAGACTTTACAGCCTTTGTATTAACCTGGATGGAAGTGGAACACATTTTTCTTAGTAAAGCATCACAAGAATGGAGAAGCATGAATCCCATGTACTCTATTTTGATATGAGGATAATTAATGACAATTAATGACACAGTGGGGGTGAGGGAAGGAGAGAGCAGAGAGAGAAAGGAGAAGGAAGGGGTGGGGAAAGGAAAAGCAGAGAGAGGGAAGGAGCGAGGGGAGTGGGGTCTTGGTGTGTGCCACACCCTTTGGGGGCAAAACACGATTGTAAGAGGGACTTTACCCAACAAATGCAATTGGTGTAACATGGTTTCTTATAGCCTCAATGAATCCCCAACAATAAAAAAAAAAAAAAAAAAAAAAAACACTTTTTTTGGTTTTGGACTGTGTGAAGAGTAAGCGGTCAACATAGAGAGATGGCATAAGGGCCACACCCAGAGACCTGAATTGATTCCCTACCATTAACCACCTTTGCAACCTCGAGATAACCACTTAGCACACTATATCTTTGATTCCTTCATCTGCAAAATGGGACAATTATATTTACTTCCCTTGGTTTTGTGCAGAATCAATGAGGTAATACATGTTTGGGAAATTATATAATTCCCAGCATAAAGTAGGTATTTTAAAAACATATTTGTACTTCCCACCCCAAGCCACCACCATCACCACCACCCAGTCCCCTTATGGTTAATGCTCTTCCTGTCAGAAGGAATAAAGAAAGACCACAACTACCCCTGCAATTTTTTTCTCCACTTAATACTCAATGAATAGTTGAGAAGAACTTTTATTCTTCAGGCCTCACTCTTAAGTTGCAGAACCTATGATAAATCTACTAATGATACCTAACAAGACAAATCAAAAAAGGAGAAAGACATACATATTATATGTGAAGAGCTGCAGATTAATTTATTCAGTCTGCATAATCTTATAAATAAGAAACTACTAGTTCTGTCAGAAAGAGGAGCCTGATAAATGTCAATATAATTTCACATTAGTCTTGCAGATGTAGTGAGTATATTATCTGCTATATTTTTTATAATCAACAATGGGACTGCTATTTTCTTCCATAATTGGTGCATTTATTGAGAGATTTCCCACTGTTTGACTGATGTACTTCATTGTCTATAGTTTTTCCCTGCTGTGTCTCCACAGTGTGACATTCAAAATTTATAGTTTCGATGTTTCTGGCTGTTATTTTTGTATTGCTACTTACTGTTTATTCATAGGGTAAGGAGAAGAAAGTTCTATGTTGAAATGAGCTTTTGGATGGATGATTCGCAATGGTGCCTTCAGAATACCTGCTTAGTTTTTGGTACCATTTAATGGATTCCAACAAGACATACGTACTATTGCCCAGTGTCACCCATAAACATAAAGCGTTGACTATATGAAATAGTTGAGGGAATGTGTTACCGGAAGGCAGTTCAAGAATCATAAGGCTTCGGTTATGTTCAAGTTCTATGACAGTCTATGTCTATAAAACAATCAGAATGTTGCATTCTACTGTTAGGACCTTAGTATGTATCACAGATTTATCACATGCAGGGTAGAACAGACCAAGATTTTCTTTTTAAATAACTTCCAAAACACCATGAAAAGATTTGACTGTGTCGGATTGTGACTGCTGTAGTAGTTACATGGTACTAGTGTACATTAGAAAATAGAGGTGCTATTCCAACTTACCATGAATTTATTTTCCTTCTCAATGCCTGATGGGAAAGCGTGCTGCTGAAGTAAGGAACTGCAGTGAGAATAATGATCATTCAAGAAGTCTCCAAATTAAGCTATCTATATGTGATTTAAAAGCACACTACCTATTTCAAACTCAGTATTTCCTTCTGACCAGAAATATCTTTAAAGCATAGTGATGCTAGTAATTTCGAGGTTTTAAAAAAATCATCATTTTCCTTAAAAACCTGGCTGAGAAAGATATTGGATCTTGGTGTGGAAGAGCAGGTCCTGTTGCAGTGGTTTTCTCTGTTCGGTTTATCATCATTCCACCTGAGGGCGGCAGGAAGCTTGGAGATGACAGGCCGCGATGCTTGGTTAGACCTGATGAGAGACCTGCCGGCTCTTGGGATTTCACTTTTCAGAATCACGTGGCGCTTCTGCACTGCCACCAATATCTGTTGTTGTCATTGGCTGGTTTTGTTTTTCTGCTGTCACCACTGAGATTCTGACATAATCCTTAGTTAGGAAGTTGTGAGCATGGGGTGAAGGTAGCACAGTTGAAGTCACTTGAGTGTCTTGTTTCATTTTGTTTTTATTTTCCATTCTTCTAATTTTCTTTTAGAGCTTTTCTTTCACCTCATTACTGCAGGTAACTGAGTATGAGTAAAGTATGAAAAAGTCACACTGGATCCTTAACCCAACACATTAAAGATAGAACTTTTTACACCTAGCTGAAGTTCTGCATTTTACAAATGAAAAGTGAGACACATGGAGAAGGGAAATGACTTCAACAGATCATTACAGCTGCTTAGTGGAAGATCTATGTCCAGAATTTAGGTTTCTTGCTAAAGAGTGCTTGCTGGAACTTCTGCTAGAATTTCTTTGCTCCGTAGCAAACTTCCTTTGTTCTATCTCCAACTTATATAACACTGTTAGAGCAGATTCTAACAAGGAACTCTTCTCGTCGGCTTCTCTAACTTGCTGGGTGATGACTTCCCTTGTTTCACAGTGCACACACAGAGTAATTTATCCTGTAACTGCACAGATCACATTTTGTGAATGCTGCTTGATCCCTCCACAAAATGATTCCCGAAAGGATTGTAGCAGCTTCTGGATCCACAGCTTCTGTAGTCTTCACTTGAAATACACCTGAAAATGTCATTCTCCCTGTTAAAGATAAATGCCAGATAAGGCAACACTGTTGTAATTGCTAATTGTAACGTCAATGTGATCCTTTATTTCTCTCACCATTGTGCTGTTTCTCCCATGTGCTGATCTATCCATCCTGTTTGCTATTCTAGGTTTGTGTGCTGGAGAGACAAATATTTGATTTCCTTGGATATCAGTGGGCACCTATCCTGGCAAATTTTGTCCATATTATTATCGTCATTCTTGGTTTATTTGGAACTATTCAATATAGACCTCGTTACATAACAGGAGTAAGTACCCTTCCTGCCTTTTTGAAAAAATCTTGTTGAAACAGAGAAAGATGTGTAAACTACAAATGTCTTGAAAGATTGTATGTATGCCCAATCTTAAAGGTAATGTATACCTGCTCTCAAGTACTTTTTGTTTATTTTCACAGTTTTAGATTACATCAACAGGAATTAAAAATGTCAGGAATTGAAAATGTCAAGTTTAAAGCACTTGGTAATGAATGTAATCAGATTGTTTTTTCATAAATTATACTTTCAGCAAATATTCTCTTCTAATCTAAGCAGAACTGTACTCCTATACTTTCTAAATGATGAAGCCATGGTCTCTGATTTAATATTATTTTAATGGCAATATTTTTCTCATTTCAGGTAATTATATTTTATAACTAAACACCAGTAATTTCAAGTCAATACAAAAAACATATACTATTGATGTGAAAACATTTATACAAATTAGGGCTAATACTTCACATACTTGAAAGCTTGAATATTCTAGACTCTTGTCTCTGTGTTCTCCACAATTCTCTTTTTGGCTCAGAGGAAGAATTTTGCATTCCCACTCAAGTTAAACTTAACATGAAAGTGAAATCCATCTGGGTGGCAGTTGCTATGGGAACCATAACTTAGGTTTTTTTTTTTTTTTTTTACTTTTTACATGCCTCAGATCTCAGCTATCGCTCTTCATTAATATAGATTTTTTTTTTTTTAGTTTTATCATTTTTTCTATTCCTTCTTTTTTTGACAAAGGGAAAGTCTATGGGCATTTATTTAAAATTATAAAGCAAGTTTGTGGTAAAAGCTCATCTATAAAATAGTGCAGCGAAAGCTTTGCCTTGTTCAGCAGAAATCAGCAGGCCTTCTTAGGTTTTCTGAAAGCCTCCTTCTCATAAAAAGTGCCCTCGTGTGACCTGTTCTCTCTGTCATCTGGAACCCAGATAAAGTTCATTGGTACCAGGACAAGCAGTGTGGTGGCAGATGGAAGCAAAGACTCCACTGTCTGGCTAGGGAGGAGTGAGAAGCCCAAGTCCTCGCCTCCGTGTGCAGGCCAGACCCTGCGCCAGTCCCCCTGAGGCTGGGTAGCCATCCATATCTTGTCAAAAGTAGGATGTCTTCTGTTCTGTTGAAGGGTGTTTTTCAGTCCACAAGGTATGATAGTACTGTCAGTTTCCTCCTATGAACTGTAATTTGATCCAGGATCAGAAGGACCATACGGTGGTTGGGAGTGGGTCCTCCGAAGTCACAATACCAGGATTGAAATCTTGGATGTACCAAATTCTGTGTGACTAGGTACACCTTCACCTCATTGATCTTTAGCTTTCTTACTTCAAAATGAAAGCTATAATTCTATTAAGTCATAATGCTGAAGTTAATTAATGCATTGCCATTATATGAAAAATTCTTAATTTACCTTTACTCGTTCATTAGACACTGAGCTCCCTTCATGATTTTCCTCTTATAAACAACGCTGCATCAAATGTCATCCCATACAGGTCTTATCTCCATTTCTGGCGAAGTTCTTGGAATAAAAATCTAGATGTGAATCAAAATGTTTTAGCCATTTAAAAACACAGAAGTTTCGTTTTGAAAAGTAAATGGGATATTTCACAAAATATCCTTTAGCACAATGTTTGGTATTTAGAAACCACTCAATAAAAATTAGCTATAATATTTTTCTTTTTATTATATTTGCACATAATACTAAACTGTATAGTATAGCAATAGGTAGAAAAGAAATTGAAAATGCAGCAAAGTGTTCCAGGCATTGGTGGAACTGTTGCTATTCCTTTTATTCCAAGATGCTACAGGCACATTTTTTTTTTTTGAGACAGCCTCAAGCTGACACCCTGGATAGAGTGATGTGGCATCACAGCTCACAGCAACCTCCAATTCTCCTGCCTCTGCCTCCCAAGTAGCTGGGACTACAGGCGCACGCAACAACGCCCGGCCATTTTTTGGTTGCAGCCACCATTGTTGTTTGGTGGGCCCAGGCTGGATTTGAACCTGCCAGCTCAGGTGTACTTGGCTGGCACCTTAGCCCCTTGAGCCACGGGCGCCGAGCCTATTCCAAGATGCTACAATGCTTAAAGTTATTTTGTGGGATTTCTGTGTGTCAAATTATAATCTCAACCCTTTGAAAAAAAGATACTCCAACAAATCCTTCTGATACAAAGCACTTTTTTGGCATGGGATAAAAATTAGGATGATGGGGGGACAATACTTGTGAGATTCGTAAAATGTTTGCCTAGCTGAGACTGTTAGACACACTTTGAAATCGTTCTGTGGTCTTAATCGACCTGTAGGCAGCACTCTGATTTGGTTTAATTCCTTGAGTCATGATCTTTGAGAATCTTTTGCCAGCTGGAAATGAGGTAAATGAGAAACATGTTTTCTAGCTCAGCAAGTCCTTGGTTGCAAATGTATTCTCTAAATTCCACTTGAACGTCTTCCTTTAGCTCATCCCTCTCTTAGGATATCATGCTGTCTGTGACTAACAGATGACAAATAGCATGTCAAATGCTTGCTTGGAAATCCCTTTAGCCAGACTCACAAGTTCACAGTTGTCTTTGCTGTCTTCCCAGTTATTGCAGACAATGGCCAATCTAATTGTTCTGACAGTAACTACCGTGAGCCGCCTTTTCTCCAGCCCTCAAAAACAATTTCCCTGCAACTCTTCCTCTCTCCGCTCAGCCTCCTTGTTGCCCTTCCTGGCCTGACTTTCCACTTAATTTCAAAACCAATGCTGTGTGTTTTAGGTTTGGGTTATAGTATCACTCAACTCTGGCACCAATTTGTGTTCTAGAGATCTATTTCTGTATAATTTCCGTGCAACAGACTACGGTTGGCCCTGGAACAATGCAAAGATTAGGGGTGCCAACTCCAGGGCAGTTGAAAATCCACACATTACTTTTGACTCCCCCCAAATGTAACTACTAATAGCCTCCTGTCGAACAGAAGCCTTATCAATAACATACGCAGTTGATTAGCACATATTTTATATGCTATCTATATTATATAACGCATTCATAGAATAAAGTCAGCTACAGAAAAGAAAATCTTTAAAAAATCCCCAGGAAAGGAAAAGGTACTTACTCTTCAATGATTGGAAGTGGATTGCACGGAAAGTCGTCATCCTTGTGTTCATGTTCAGCAGGCTGAGGAGGAGGAGAAAGGGGGACTTAGTCTCGCTGTCTCAGGAATAGCAGAGGCAGAAAAAGTAAATCTGCTTCAAATATGGCAATCTTCAATTCAACCTAAATATAACAGTGCATTCCTTGTTGTTACTGAATAGTATTCCACTATAGTGGCTATATAACACTTTGTTTATCCATTTACTTGTTGATGCCCATTTGAGTCATTTCCACCCTGGGGTTATTATGAATAAAGGTTCTACAAACAAAACAAAACAAACAAAAAAAGAAATTCAGATATTAGTGGACTCATGTAGTTAAAACCTATTTTTTTCAAGATTCAACTGTATTTCTAATTAATTATACTATGGAATCTAATGGTCATGGTGTCATGATGGTTGAAGGCCAAATATGGAGTCAGGAAAATAGGGAACTTACCAAAAAATAAAATAAAAAAGGGAATTAAGAATTCTGTTTGCCTGAAAATGACAATAGGATTTGTAATTAAAACTTAAATGGACTCATAGATGACAGATTCTGGTCAATGAAGAATTTGGGCTTCTAAGAAAAATGACTGATCTGCAGCAAGCTGAAACTGACATTAATGTATTGCTGTAGTCAAGAAATTTCCACAGGTTGCCTATGGCCTGGAAACTTAAATGTTAACAATGAAATTCATTTTCTTCTTCTTTAAAAATGTAGGCTTTTATGATTTTGATATTTCCATTTATACTTTTATGTTATGAAACAATTCAATATAAAAGTCAGCACTTGTATAATTTCATGACTGAAAATTTTTTAACATGTGCATACTTTATGTATATGCAAATGAAACATGTCTAATTACACTATGAATTCAAATGTCTTAATTTTTTTATTTAATGTTATATCAGTTTTAATATTAATATGACTTCTATTATTTAACACTTTAATATTGTATATTATGTTATTTCCATGTTTTTCTATCATAAATAACTTCTTATAATCATCTCCACAAAAATTATCCTCATCTTCATTTGGGAGTCATTCCTTGGGAGAAATATCTAGATACAATCACATACTTTTAAGACTCACTATATAATTGACAATTGCCTATTCAAGAGTATTTCACTGAACTATGCTCCTACCAGTGTATAGCAAATCTATTTTACTGAATTCTTGCTAAACCTGTGTATGATCTGTTCTCATACTTATTAATTTGATAGCAGAAAAGTGTCATTTTTATTTTGAATTATATTTCTTATCTTAGTGAATTGAACTTCTTATATATTCATTTCACATTTTTATTTGCATTTGTGGGGATTGCCTTTAGATGTTCTTTGCTTATTTTTTTCACTGGAGTCTTAGTGTTTATTTGAACAATTTACACGTATGGATTGTTGAATAAAGACATTTACTCTTTAAATATCATAAACTTTCAATTTGATATTTATTAGATATCTCTTATTAAAGTTAACTTCCTTTCACTTTGTGATATTTTCAATTGCTCTGAATATTATAAAATTTAAATACCATTTTGGAAAAGATGAGACTTCATCATCTTTAGATCTAATTTTACTAAAACCGAAGGCACATTCCCTAAAATTTAATCTAAGGGTGTTTTCTGATTTTGAAGAGTTTCAAATTATTGATGAGACATTTTTTTCTATTTAATCCATACCATCCCCCTCAAAAAAGTCATGTGGGCATTCTTGCAAACACTGCACAGTAGAAAAAAGCAAAAGAGAATATTGGAAATAATTTTTGCTTCCTTCACTAGTCTTTTTATAGTAGCAAAGAAGAAAAATTAAAAAATGTAGAAAAGTTAATTGGCACAAGAACTCATTACTACCTTTTGAGGACCTCTGGCATATAATATATATATATATATATATATATATATATATATATATATATATATATATATATATATAGTGGTATATAATACATTGAAGGAAAAAGAAATAAATGATTTTAATTCCAAGCAAAGGAACTCTAAAGGAAGAATTCATAGAAAGATTTTATATGGTATAGTTCTTTTTTTTTTTTTTTTTTTGAGACAGAATCTTACTGTGTCGCCCTCGGTAGAGTATTGTGGCATCATAGGTCACAGCAACCTCAAACCCTAAGGATTAAGTGATTGTCTTGCATCAGCCTCCCAAGTAGCTGAGACTATAGGCGCCCACCACAACACCTGGCTATTTTATTGTTGTAGTTGTTATTGTTGTTTGACAGGCCCAGGCCGGGATTGAACCCTCCATCCCTGGTGTATGTGGCTGGCGCCTGAGCCACTGAGCTACAGGCGCTGAGGCTATTATATAAGTCTTGAGAACATCAAGTCCCAAAGAAAAGGCTTGATTAACTCTGGTGGAATAACTTGTAAATATAAACAATGGCTTTTATGAAAACATAAGTCATAAATGGACTTCTGTTATACATGTGTATTGGGCTAAAGATGCTGGCAAGCAAAATGTGATTTGGGATATCCAATTTTTATGATGTAATGATGAAAAAATTAATGGTTTGCACTGCTTTAGGTTGTCTAAAATAATCAGAGGAATATGAAGGTTCTATCTACCAAAGGCATAGTGCCTTCCTTTTTTTTGAGATAAGAGCAAGCTGTCACCCTAAGTAGAGTGCCCTAACATCATAGCTCGTATCAGCATCTAACCCTTGGGCTCAAGACATCCTCGTGCTTCAGTTTTTCTATTTGTAGTAGAGACAAAGGTGGGGGGATCTCGCTCTTGCTCTAGCTGATCTCCAACCTGTAAGCTCAAATAATCCACCTGCCCAGGCCTCCCAGAGTGCTAGGATTATAGTCATGAGCCACGATGCCTGGCCAGTGCCTTTCTTGATGATATTGCAAAAGAAAATTTTGCTGTACAAAACTTGAAAATATCTATCTTCTTCCCTTTCCTCTCTCCCTCCCTTGTATTTTTCCCTCCCTCTTTTTCTCCTTCCTTACCAACTAGAAAAGAAACTAGAAATAAACTAGAACTAAATTCAAAAGAGCTAAAATGACATTACTCAAAATTCATAGTAACAGAGTATAGTATACTAAAATCATAGTAATATTTACCAGAATCATATTTATTTGTGTTTCCCAATTCCATGGCCATTACTCCTAGACATGTTTCTTGACAAATCCTATAAATCTCACATCAATTGGAAAAAACCTGTCCAAACTCGTCAGACTAGGGAATAGTAAGAGTTAGGATGTCATCCTATGTGCTCCCTACTGCCACGCCATGCTCATCGCCACCAAACTGAACTATCTGGTAGGAGCACAGCTTTGAGAGCCACAGTCTATCTGATACATGAAAAAAGATTTTGTTAAGTTGTGGACAAATTTAAAACTCATCATGGCATTTCCAATTTCAAGGGTTTAGATGTCAAGCTGAGGCTACCATTTTACATCATGGATTACGTTTTTAGCTCTATATTTAATGGAAAAATGACTTAATGTCTTAAGGATTAAGAACAGAAAATCTTTAGGGATGGATATTTTATTCTTGTAAGATGCCAAAATCACAAGGTTTCTTTAATCTCTAATAACAGTAAATTAGAATGGTATTTTTTCCTATTCCTACATCATTCAGCATGTTGATGATAATAACTCATATAATACATACACACACGTATTAAACATAATTTATATTGAATATATATGTTTATATTAGTTAAGTACAAATTATCTTCTACATTTGTCATTTGAAAGAGTTTCAAATAATTGATAGAATTTAAAAAATACTCCAAATATATAGCGAATATAATAAACTAGGACACACCAAAATATGCACACACACACATATATATACACATATATGTTATTGTATCTAATGAAGAATTTTTTTCACATCATTTTAGACTAAAATAATCCCAAAATCAAATGAATAGGAAATGTTGTTATTGATTTCCATTTTTTTTTTTTGAAAAAGCAAGAAATTAAAATAATGTGGTTAAAGCCTATTTGATGAAGCCGGCCGCGATGGTTAGAAAAAAGGGGCAGTCATCATGATTCTTCTTCCTTACCTTTTTAGAATATTAAACTATCCAACTGTCACAATATCTCTAGTCATTCTTCCAAAAAAATGAGAAAAAGAATTAAAACTCCTTTTAGTCCATGTTCTAAAGTATTAATGTCTGGTTGTCTAGTTACTGCTGGGCACTGAACTTTTCACCAATTTTGGCCATTTCTTTTTCACTCCTTCTTTTTTTTTATGGTAAAGGTCAGTGTTGATTTGTAAATCAACAAAACTCTTTCTTCTCCCCAGTGAACCAAAGTCAGTTTCTGACAAAGCATCACCTGCATTGACTTCCTTAACTTTCCTCTTTCTAGAAACAGCATTTTGCTAAAGAAAAGAAGTCCCATGCCATCCTGGGCAAGGCATGAGAGCCATGTGGAAACAAGACACCAAAAGACAAAGCCAAGAACTGTTGTGTAAAAATACTTTTATATGGCAATTTGGGAAATGTGTGTATATAGGCATCTTAGCGAGGCTGCAAAAGCAAGAAGCCAAATACTTTGTGTGTAGATGTGGAAAACTCTTCACCAAATTTCTGGAGTTTGCTATTTTCTGATGGCCAGCCATGATTTCATTTTTACTTGTTTATAGCGCTCAGGTCTCTGTGGAGAATATCACCAACTGCAAGATTAGGGGAACATGTCTTGTGTTTGTTTTCCTGGTCATATACTCTTCTTGATCTAATTATGTCACCTCCCTACAAATTTTTGCAGTTCTACAAGTCATTGCTAGAAAATTACTAGTCTGTGTTCAAGTATTTGTTTTGCCAAGTTTATTCAATTTTTTCTAGGAGAAAAAATATCCGAAAGAAAACTTACTGCAGCTAAAGCATTACAAATGCAAGCTTTCTGTGTTTAAGACAGAAAATCAATGTAGATTAGAGATGAGGAGACTTGAGATAGTAGTAAATTAACAATACTTCTAATGACTTAGAGTAGTTGTGAAAATAAGTCTTTTTCCCATAAGCCTGGAAGGGGGGAAAAAATATCATTACAAGTTTAATGGATTTAGCCTGTAGTCCTAAAATAAATGCAATAATGCAACATTGTGAATGCAATTTATTCTCAAAAGAATGTGTACCCTTGGGGAAATGTGGGCTATTTATTCTACAAGAAAATAGTTTGTGATCTCATTCTGGTGTTAGGCTGTGACTAAAGATTTATAGAATGTGATACATATAAATAATTACATTTAGACAGTCTAAATTCACTTTTTAAATTGTCTAATAATTTCTGAAAATGAATTTGGAAGACAAGATATATTGTGATATGTATGTATTAGATTCTTTTCTAAAATAAAAATTAAAATAATTTATGTATGTATTTTTTAAATCAAAGTAAAATTGGGCTGATAATAAATAAAGCTCATTCCCATATACTTCCCCAGCTCTTCCTAATATCTTTGTAGGTCTTCTGGGTTCACTTAACAGTGTTTGTGTGTGGTTTTAATTCTTCATTTTTCAATTTCAAGCAGTATCTAATAAATACCTGCCCCAAATTATTTTTTCCTTTTTTTATTTAAAAATATTAATTAATGAGGTACAACTGTTTTTCTTACAGAGATGTGTTGTATAATGCTTAAGTCAGGAATTTCGGTGTGTCAGGATAGTGTTCATTGTACCCAATAGACAAGTTTTCATATTATATAATGCTTAAGTCAGGGGTTTTGGTTTGCCAGAATAGTGTTCGTTGTATTAAATAAGAAAATTTTGATTTCCCACCCACCATCCTGACCTCCCACCTTCTTGGTTTCTTGCATCCTTTATATAACTTTGTGCCCATATGTACCCACCTATTAGCTCCTACTTATTAATGAGAACATATGGTGTTTGGTTTTCCATTCTTGAGATACTTCACTTAGGATAATGGATTCTACTTCACTTAGGATAATAAACAATGTTATTTCATTTTAAGACTGAAAAGTATTCCATAGTGTATATATACTATGTTTTCTTTATCCGCTCACAAATTGAAGGACACTTAGGTTTTGAGTTCAAATCCTTGTAGTTGTAAGTCCTGCTGTGATAAACATTTGAGTGCAGGTATTGTTTTGATAAAATAACTTTGATTCCTTTGCATAGACACACAGCAGTGGGATTCCTGGATTGAATGGCAGGGCTACATTTATTTAGTTCTTTTGAGGAATCTTCATACTTTTTTCCAGAGAGGTTGTACTAAATTGCAGTTCCACCAACAGTGTATAAGCGTTCCTTTCTCTCTGCATCCCCATCAGCATCTATTGTCTTTTGATTTTTTGACAATGGCTATTCTCATATGAGTAAGGTGCTATCACATTTTAGTTATTTTAATTTGCATGCCCCTGATAATTAGCGATGTTGAGCATTTTTTCATGTTTCCTGGCCATTTATCTATTTCTTTCAAAACACTTTTCTTCATGTTTTTTGCCCGCTTTCTGATGGAGTTGCTTGTTGTGTTCTTGCAGATTTGCTTGAGTTCTTTGCAGATTCTAAATATTATTCTGTGGGTTGTCTGTTCACTCTGTTGATTATTTTCATTGCTGTGCAGAAGCTTAATTTATTCACATCCCATTTATTTACTTTTGTTCTTGCTGTTTTATCTTTGGTGTCTTAGTCATAAATTCTTTGCTTATCCTGGTGTCTAAAAGACATTTTCCTACATTTTCTCCTAGAATTTTTATGGTTTCATGACTTAATATTTTGATCATTAATCCATTTTGAATTAATATTTTATAAGGCAAGAAGTGGGAGTATTGCTTCATTCTGCATGTGGCTATCCAATTTTCCCAGTCCCATTTACTGAATAAGGTTTCCTTTCCCCTGTGTATATTGTTGGCTTTCTCAAAGATCAGTTGGTTGTAGGTAGATGGTTTTCTTTCTGAGTTCTCTATTCTGTTCCATCAGTCTGTGTCTCTGCTTTTCTACCATGTTGTTTTGCATACTACAACCTTGTAGTATAATGGAAAGTCAGGTCACGTGATGCCTCCATATTTGTTCCTTTTACTTAAGGTTGCTATGACTATTTGGTCTCCTTTTTTGGTTCCAAGTGAAGCTTAGGATCAGTTTTTTGTATGATTCTGATTCTGGTATTTTGATGGGGATTGTGTTGAATCTGCAATTTCCTTTGGGTGGCATGGACATTTTAATAATGTTGACTCTACCATTCCATGAGTAGGGGATGTTTTTCCATTTTTATGTGTCTTCTGAAATTTCTTTCATCATAAAAACAATCAACAAACTAGACTAGGCATAGAGGAAATATACTTCAAAATTATAAAGGCTGTATGTGACAGATGTATAGCCAACATCATACTAAATGGGGAAAAATTGAAAGCATTCCCACTAAGAACTGGACAAGACAAGGGTGACCACTGTCACCACTTCTACCAACACAGTGTTGGATGCCTTAGCCCAAACCATCAGGCAAAGAATGAAATAAAGGGAATCCAAACTGGGAAAGAGAAGTTTACACTTTCTCTATTTGCTGAAAATATCGTCTTACATAGTTTTTACATATAGTTTTGTAGTTCTCCTAGACGTCATTAACTTCCTTTATTAAGTATATTCCTATGTATTTTATTTTCCTTGTGGCTATTGTGAATGGTAGTGTGTTTATTATTTGATTATCAGCTTGACTGTTGTTAGTATACAGAAATGCTACTGATTTGTGAACATTGATTTTATAACTTGAGGCTTTGTTGAATTTGTTTATCAATTCCCGGACTCTTTTGGTAGAGTCTTTAGGGTTTTCTACATCTAAGATCTTTATTTTTGTTACATTGATTTATTTATATCTGTTTGTCATTACCTAATTAGTGATTACAAAAGTTTTATATTCTGTTCTGATAGAAAGTAAAACAAGTCTGCTCACTCTTTTACTTATTTATAAATACTTTTGCTATTCACCAGCATTTATTCTTTAATGTTAATGTTAAAATCATTGCATGCAATATCAGACTAAAAATGTCTTGAGATTACATTTGATACTGCTTTTTATTTTAAATAAAATAATTTTAGGAAAGAAATACTTTGTGAGGTAAAGGCTCTTCATTTAAGAATATGATAGGCCATAATATTCTATTCCTTCAGATAATTTTGATCCTCAGTAAAACTTTTAGACTTTGTCACATAGATGTGCTTTTCCTGTTAATTTTACATAATTATAGGATTTATAACAATTATGAAAGTAATATTTCCCTTACTAATTGCTTATTAAAATGGAGAAAATGCTCTGATTTAATATATTTATCATGTCCAAATTCTCTAATTAACATGGTAATTTTTATCACATGTATTATTTTTGTAGGTTGTATCTTTAAAAAGAAAATTTTCTCTTTATGTCTAATGGCACTAGTATTAATTTTATATTCCTAATGCATTCTCAAAAGATTAAGTATAAATTTCAATAGCAATAATCTCAGTTAAGTTTCTGAAATTACTGTGAAAGGAATGGAATCTTTGACTGTTTTTTCAGCTTGGTTGTCGTTAGTGTATATAAAGGCTACTGATTTATGAGTGTTGATTTTGTAGCCTGTTACCTTGCTGTATTCCTTGATCACTTCTAAGAGCTTCACAGTAGAGAAACCCTGGTGTTTTCCAGATATACAATCATATCGTCCGAAAGAGTGAAAGTTTGATCTCTTTTGATCCTATGTGGATGCCCTTTATTGCCTTTTCTTCCCTGATTGCAGTGGCTAAAACTTCCATTACAATGTTAAAGAGCAATGGAGACAATCAAAAACATTTTGATCACACTGTGAGAGATAGCTCTCATAGCATTTTTTAATAACTATATAAAGACATTGATAGTCTACATTTAATAAGTTTCACCAGTACCCTACTAAGATGCACCGTTTCAAAGTGCACAAATGTGCAATGATGGCAGCCCTAGTCCCCCTAGGTCCTAGTTGTAGAACCTTTCTTACCCAGTCGGAACTTCCAAATAGTCTTAGTTTCTAGTTCTTCTGTGAGCCCTGTGTGTCTGGTACTAAAGGGCTGAATGAAATGTGGGCTCTACCACCTACTAGAATCATAATCCTCACTTTCCCCATTTTTTTTTTAATTTTTTTTTTGAGAGGGCCTCATCTATTGTCTGTGCTGGAGATAATGGCATGATTATAGCTCACTGCAGCCTCAAACTCCTGGGCTCAAGTGCTCCTCCTGCCTCAGCCTCCACAGTAACTGGGATTACAGGCATGCACCGCCATGCCTGGCTAAATTTTGGGGGGTTTGTAGGGGCAAAAGTGTCTCCTTATACTGGTCTGCAACTCCTGGCCCCAAGTGATCCTCCCAACCCTGTCGCCTAAAATGCTGAGTTCACAGATGTGAGCCACTGTACCCGGCCCACAATGTTTTATAAGCAGAAACTTTCAGTCTTCGGCCACCGCATCTGTTGCAACTGACTTTCACTGTGTAATTGTTTTGAGCTGTAAAAACTGATTCCTGCGGAAGATCATCCTAGACCTCTCATTTCCTCCAAATGAACTTCAGCAGATCCTAGGACTACTTTCACCCTTTCTAAAGTGTACCCCCTGGGCTCCCCCCTATACTTTTCTAGGGACACCTGAAGACAAAGTTCCTTCGTGTGTTAATTACCAGGTCCTCAGTATTCTTCTTTTTTAAACCAGAAATAGGGCATACCCCTTATGTTTAATTTTTCTCCACAGATCCCATTCTTTTTATTGTAAGAAAGACTCAGAGGTTCCTCCCCGTTTCCTTGTCTTCCACTTGAGAGCTCTCACTGGTAAGCAGAAACTTTCTCTTTCACCTCCTGCACCACAAATGTGCTTTCCTAATACATTCCTCAATATTTTATCATAGAAAATCTCCCATATGGGAATTTGAAAGGTCTGCATATGAAACCCTCCCCCTCAAAGAAAAATCAATGCATTACTTAAATGAATCTTGTGAACCTTCACTGCCTGAGCTAGATAATCCCAGCCAGGGACTGACTCCCCTCGGGCCTCATCGATGTGGCCTGAGCTGCCTCCCCTAGCAAGTGCTTCATCCCTCCCTACCTTACCTTACAGTCTCCAGAAAGAACTTGGGAATGTCCCTTCCGGTGCAGGTGAGATCTGCTGGCCCCATCGCACTCACCCACCGCATCACCTCAAAACTCACTAAGTAAACCGTTCAGTAGTTTATGCTGATATCTCCGGACTTTCTCTCACAAATGCAAATTTTCCACAACCACTTGGAATTGTTATCCCAGGGCCACCACCCCTAGCCCAGTGGGAAGATGAATGCTTTATACAAATTAGAAGGAGGTGCGCCCTCGGGGCAGATGTAACAAGGATAAGAGTGCCAGTTGATTTCAACCTCTACTAGCAAAAGTCTTTATTCAGTTCACAAAAGGTAAAACGCCACCCAGCCCTGAGCTGTGCTAATCCAGTTTCCAGCTGTTCTTATTTCATACTCTCCCTAAATCTTTTAAAGGGTCACCTTGCAATATTTTCCAGACCCTAATGAAAACATTTTAAATCTTGTCCCACTCTTCTTTTGTGGAATTTCTTCAGACCCATCACCCTTTCTAAGTAGTCATCCTTAGAGTAAACCTTCCCTCCTTTTTAGAACTGTCTATCCTGGCTTACTATCTCGTTTTCCCCTTCATACTTCTTATAAAATGTGAATTTTTCTCCTAGCTTAGTCTTTCAGTCTATCACTGCTACTTTTCTGATGAGACCAAAATGTATTTTTTCAAACCACTCTAGTTCCTTTCCTGATCTCTAGAATCTTGACTGTTCCAGGGAGATTCCATTAATCAGCTTCTTAACTTTGGGGTTTATAGTAATTTACTGACTCATTGTCTATTTCAACACAAAAGTGCACCATGTATTTCTTAAATAAGAACCACCTCCGTTCCTTTTCGTTTGCTTAATAAAATCTACAATTCTTCTATGGGAGAAGCTATAGCTCTAAGATCTAATGGCCAGAACTTCAATAATTATGAAAAAAATCCAAAGCTAACACAACATATGTTTCACTGGAGAGGAACTTCTGTTAGAGTATTAGAATGATGTTCCTGTCCCCCGAAGCAGTATATGGTTCAGCGTCTTACAGGTCTGATCTCTGAAACCTGCCAATTACAAAGAGGTTTTTGTTTTTGTTTTTTTTCCAGTTCTGATTTAATTCCTTTTTCCTTGGTCCAGGTGACCACCCAAGTCTAGCCATCTTCTCCCTCCTTTTATTTCTAGTTAACATGTAATAACTGTATGCACTTATGGGATACAGAGCGATTTCAATACACATATGCAGAGGATGCTTTTTTGATCTGTTCTTGATTGGTCAGTAGAGATTGGTTGTATTAAGTTTGGTCTATTAAGATCTCATTGATGAACTGCAAAGTTACATAACATTAAGCCATTCAAGGCCTTCCTTTAACCTGGAACAATATTAACTGAATGTAGTGAAAACACTTTATCACTTCCTACTTTGGCCTGATTCTTACAATTTAAAGAAATTCACATGACAGCACTCTTAAAACTTTGTGGCTTTTGCAGTTTGAAATCCCCGCCTGTAGCCTTGACTAAAAACATAGTAAAAGCAACAAACACTATTCTACTACAAATGACAAAAAGATCTAACAGCTGTCTCAGTCTCACCTGCAACACCTGTCCCATCTACACACACAAAACCCAAAGCGTAAGTGCTTCAATCCACTTGCTAGGATCAGTGCATCCTGCACTAGCTAAGACCTGAACTCCCATCACAAACAGCTGTGCTTGGTTAGGACAACCACTCACCTGCCGATGGGCTGGGCTTCATAAGCTTCACGTGTCTCAAGGTCAAAACAAACACTCCTCTTTCCTAAGTGAAAAACTGAATGAGCAATAGATACAGAAATCAGATCAAAATGTGGGTGTTTTCATTGATAAAAGTTAATATATGTTGGAAAATGAGGCTTAAGGAGGCAGGAAAGATGCAGACTCCTATCATCATCTACCCACTCCCTATATCCAAACCCCCTAAGCCTCCAGCCCCTGGACTATCCCCATCCCTTGAAAATAGGACCTACTCTGCTTAGCTTGCCATAAGAATGAGAAAACACCAGGAAACAATCACCCTCTTTACAGATAATACAAGACCCAGAAAAAGCTAAGTCACATGTATATATCTAGATGTCCTCTATAATCTAGCAAAAGGTTTTCCACGGGTAAACATAAGTAAGGTTCAGGGAGAGAGTATGTCCTCCAAAGTACACCTCTCTTATGAATTCTTTGTTATATGTTCTGGACCCAATCAGAGCCTTGAATATAGTATGTGTTCAATAAATGTTTGTTGAATAAATAAAAATGAACTCTACTTCTGAATAAATAAACATGCAGTTTCGAACCTGCAGAAGAACATAACATAAAATAGCTTGCAATTCTAAAACATGCAAACCAAAATGACCAGAGGTCTCAACTGAAAGGAAATGTAGCAGGCATAATCTAATCTTCTGGGAATGCTCAACTGCATCATTAAGTCCTGCTATTTGGCTCAAGATGATTTTCTGCCCGGCTGCCTGGATGGCTCAGGTAATGTTATTATAGGTCTTGAATGGAGAATGTTGGCTAAGATGAAAGATTGCTTGAGGCTTAACTATACTTGCTTTGAGTATTCGCCCTTTCTTCAGACTTGCCCTCATTAATATCTTCTAAAATTCTTCAGCTACAACACAGGCAAGATTATATAAGAAAAAAGTACACAAGATCTTATTAAATTACAAAATACATTTGAGTCTTTGAAAGGTTCTTGAAGAACACCTGCATATTTGATTTCAGAGCAACTTTAAATCACAAAGACTCTTAACAAATTATACCTAAAATTATTTTTCTCTCTATTGCTAAGAATAACAACTGTTACTGTATATTTAGTTATTATATATTCCTAAGTATTTATTGGTCACTAGTGCTGGTCATTGTGCTGGTCCCCAGAAATCAGCTGTCAATAAAAATAGAGATGGCCTCTGCCATCCAAAAGCCTGGGTCTAGCAGAAAACTCAGTCATGAAACAAATATTTATAAGGATGAGTTATATAAAAGGAGAATTCAGAAACCAAGAAACAAAAAGAAAATGGCAAGTTGCAAATCTTAAAGAAAAAGAGGGCGTGGAAAATTCTGGGAATGGAAAAATACCCCACGTGGCTAGAACAGAATTAGCAAGAAAGGGAGGAGAAGGAGGCAGGTCCTTACTCGGGATTTGGACCTCACCCTCCATGCACAGGGAAGCATTCTAAGAGCTACAAAGGGATTCGCATGCTAAGATTAGTGTTTTTGTCTTTTAGGATTATTGACATGCAGTTGGAAAAAATGGATTAGCATGAGCCAGAGTATGCACAGGGAAACTAATTAGGAGGCAGTGGTCCAAGTAAAAGATGAGGGGAGGGGGCAAAGAAGCACACAGATGGATTCAAGGCAGACAACGAAGGCAGAGCACTATAAACACTTTTCACCCACTAAGTTTGACAGATATCATAACGTAGGCACTTTCATCCCATTTTATAGATGAGAAAATACAGGTGTCCCAAAAGTCATAGAGAAGATGGGAAATTGTAGCTAAATGTACCTTTAATTATAAAGTATTCATTACAAAACTTTACAAAATACTGTATTTACAAAATATTCTGTACACGTTGGCCACCTCTTTCTACACACACACACACACACACACACACAGTCTTCTCTTCCACTCATGAAAAATATGTTCCAAGGCATTTTTTTTTAATGTACAGCAACGGTTGGGACACCCTGCTTAAAGTCATCCGGCAAATAAATGGCTGAGATTGGAATCAAACCAAAGCCCCTGTTTTTAACCAAGACTTTGGAAATTTGCACTTTTGTTCATTGGAACTGCTTCTCCACAAGCTACCTGACAGTATGTCAGTGGAATAAAAACATTTACAACCACTGACCTAGCAATTACACATTGGAAAATAAAAGTGAAGGGAATAATCCAAAGGTGGGAAATAATCTGTACAAGGACAGTGATAGTCACGTTTTCTATAAAACAGAAGAACTGGAAATAACCCGGATGACCAACTACATAAACAGGGACCATATAAATAAGGTGGACTAGTCCTCATATTCACAGCTACATGCTACTCTATTATCAATTCCTACATGACCTTGAAAAAAATTGCTCAGTATCTCCTAGAATTCTTCAGCTATAACATGGGAAATCCCCACATTACAAAGAAGGTAGATTTCTTCTTAAGTTGAATTTGTAGGTAACAAGGTACATTTACCCACTCCCTGTAATAGCCTCCACTCATACATGAGTTATACATAAGTCAGACGTTTGTAACTCAAGGATGGCCTTGACTAAGTTCACTTTTGGATCTCTCAACTACCAAGGGGAAATGGGTATTCATAATACTAACCATAATGGTATTTAGCAGCAGGATTGCTTTTGCCACTCTCTTATTAAGTGTTTACATCATGCAAAGCTCTGAGGCTGGAATTTGTCAGACTTTGCCTTATCTAATCCTTACAGCGGCCTACAGCATGGATAGTGGTGTCCTCAGGAGAAAGCTGGGGTAACCAGAAGTACAACGGCCTGCCCTACGTCATCCAGCTGATCAGTAGCAGATCCCAAATCTGAACTCTGAAGCCTGTGACCTTCTCACAAGACAATGCCACCTCCTGGTTATCACAGAGAAAATGGAGGCTCAGAGAAATTGAGCAAACTGAGACTCAGAGATGACTGAGTTTATCAGCGATGGAGACAGCCCTGGAGTGCAGGACTCCCAAGAGCGCTGCACATATGAAATTAGCAGAAGATAAATTGTCAGTTAAAAATATGCCAAGTAAATCATTTTTAAAGTCACAATAATCCACATCTTAAATTCAGTGAGTCTAAATGAAACATCAGCAGAAAGAATACAACAGAGAAGAAAATTTTGCAATAGACCAGAAAAATGACATAATTCCAAAAGAATTGCAGGAAAAGCCATGTACTATGAAACACTATGAGGAGATTCGATGATGGAGTAGACAGGAAAAGGGAACAAGTCTCACATTATTATTAAATGCCAACTACATCCCTTGTACCGTGCTAGATATTTGCCCATCTGAGTTCACTTACTCTTCACAACGCTCTGTGATATGAACTATCTCCTTTTCACAAGCAAGAAACTAATATACTGAGAGATTAGGGATCTATCCACAGACACTCAGCAAACAGAGCACAATTGGAACCCAGGTCTGTCTGAGGCTCAAGTCCATGTTCATTCAATACATCATTCTGCCTCTCACTGCAAGACAATGGGCAGATTATAATTTTTTTCATGCTGGAATTAAGACAGACAAAATCCAGCATTCTCATCAATCCAATATTAAGGCTAATATTAGGGATTCATTAAATAGTCACTCAATAGCTATCCATAGGAGTACTCACTCTGTGCCAGGTACAGAGCTAAGAATAGAAACTGAAACAACAAATGGTCCCCAATTTCACGGTACTCACAGTCTAGGAGAAATAATTGATAATGACACTAAAACATACATGAATATTCATATTCTCAGGAACATGGGATATGAAAACCTCACCTCTCTTAGGAACCGGGTAATTCTGGATAGCTAAATTTCTGGATAACTGAGGATTTACTCCAACAAGCATCAGATCTTTCATAGTTTTCAGTATTTAATCATTTTTCAAGGCTTTTTTCAATTCTTTCAAGTCTTTATGAGCTCTAATTTCACTGATTCCCTTAGACTACTATATCCACAAAAGGACAGAGTACCCCATTTCACTGATTCCCTTAGACTACGATATCCACAAAAGGATAGAGTACCCCCAATCTCACTGATTCCCTTGGACAACGATATCCACAAAAGGATAGCGTTCCCTCAATCTTACTGATTTCCTTAGACTACTATATCCACAAAAGGAAAAAAAATAAGTGCATGAGAGAAAATAAGTTCTTTACAATAAGTGCTTCACATGAGAAATTCTGAAGTTATTTCTAATCTTTCTAAAAAAAAATTTTTCAGAAAAGGATAAACATGACTTAGATTTCTCTTGAGGGCCCTGGTCATTGGCTTTCTATCATGAGAAAACTCAAGGGCTATGGTCAGGAAACCTGGACCTGGACTGGTTCTGCTAATTCAAGTGACCTTGGTCAAATAATTGTCCACAGGAGAGGACTATGATTGCTCATTTTAAAAACCAAATTGCTGAACTAGAATTATCTCTAAGTATTTTTCCAGCTCTATGTGACTCTTTCAGTAATAAAGTCAATTACTATAAGGGTTCATTCAAACAGGACCATCCTTCCTCAGAGCCTTGTGTGGTACGTGATGCAACTTGGCTCCACGCTTCATAGCAAGATTAATATGGTTTTTGAATTATTAAGCCCATGATTTACAGCTTTTACCATTGCAAATTTAACTTTCAGCTATCCCTCTTTCCCATTTTAACTTACAACCTATAATCTCCTTGTACTTAAAAGTAGGTTTAATGAAAGAAAATGGAAACTACCTGTACTGAGTACCTTCTAAGTCCAAATACAGAATTGCACACATCATATGCATTACTTGAATTCATTTAATCCCTCCAACACTGCAAACAGGCATTACTCCATTTCACAAATGGGAACCCCAATATCTGAGTGGGTAAGTTATCAAAGATTGCAAGTGGCATAGCCAGGATTCAAAGCCAGGCTGACATACCCAAGGCCATATGCTTTCTCCTACACCATGCTGCCTCACAAGCTTATTAGTGGAGCGTGTTAATTAAAAGTCCTTAGGCTTGAAGCCCAAATCTATGCACTCTCTATAGATTAGCGTAAACGAAGTTTAGCTTGTTGCATTTACATGGAGTTTAAGCAAAATATTTTACCTTTTCTTCTATAGAGAAGGGCATTTGTATTTTCTATATGCAAATTTCAGATTAGCATGAGGGTACAGATGATTAAGCTACATTGTTTGAGCTCATTACATAGAGTCCAAGTTGTAGTTGTGCTCCTCACCCAGCAAGTGTGTCGCATATTCCCACATTGAGCCTGTTAGGAGGTAGGACACCAGTCCCCCCTACATGATTTTCTTTCATTAAGCTTATTTTATGTGAACCTTGGAAGGCTTTGGGTGGTTGCCAAATAGTCAAGAATGTCCAACTGCTCATTGCTAGCTAGAGGTGAGAAATGAAATTACACACATCACTGAAACCGGTAAACCTGGAAGGGAAAAAAATAGATCCTTACCAAAACAGGCATACATGAGTACTAGTACTTTAACTTTTCTCATCACCTTTAAGTGAAGTTGTTAGGTAGGACTATATATTTTAAAAGATTAAGAATTCAATAAGTATTAAACTATCAGAACTATTACGTAAGTATTCTCAAGAGTTCGGTTTCACATTTTAGAATGTACGGGGTGACTGATGTTAACTGTAATTATGTCAAATTCTCTTCTTTTTTTGGAGACAGAGTCTCACTATGTCGCCCTTTGTAGAGTGAAATGATGTCACAGCTCACAGCAACCTCAAACTCTTGGGCTTAAGCGAGTCTCTTGCCTCAGCCTCCCAAGTAGCTGGGACTACAGGCGCCTGCCACAATGCCCAGCTATTTTTTGTTGCAGTTGTCATTGCTCTTTAGCAGGCCTGGGCTGGGCTCGAACCCACCAGCCTTGGTGCATATTGTCATTGCTCTTTAGCAGGCCTGGGCTGGGCTCGAACCCACCAGTCTTGGCGCATGTGGCTGGCACCCTACTCGCTGAGCTACGGGCACTGAGCCTCAAATTCTCTTCTTAAACAGCATCTCTGAAAGTACCCAAATCTTTCAAGGTCGTGCTCATTCTGAGATCCAGAGCTCTCAATTCTTGCTTTCTTACTTCCCCCTTACTAAAGACAAACTGCTCTATTTTACTGAATCCTGAAGTATGGTTGATAAACAAATGCAAAGTTCTATTTCCAATTACTCTGTCATCACAAATAATCTGAACTCAAGCATTTCTAGTGTGGCTGAAAGAGCTAAGCTTACTAACCCTATTAACCTAGGGAAAATGCTTTCTCCCTAGCTAACAAACGTTTTCTCATATTTTAAGGTCTTCTGCTGAACCTACATCTTGGAATATCACTAAGTGACAGAAGTATTCCAGAGCCACTTTCCCTGCCACAGACATTGCTTATATGATTAAGAAAAAGTTGTACCGGCAAATCATAACATTATCCAAAAAAACGCTTGCCAAAATAAACAGATGCTGTGAGCTAGTTGCAAGAGGAGGCGTGCAGCTTGGGTGCTGCTGGGAAATGAAAAACGTGACTTAAGAGATTCTGGTTCATCGGTGGTACTCTCTCAAGTGCACCACTTAGTTCTGGAGACCGCATACAAAGAAATAACCTATAGTGTAGTGTATTAACTTCTCAGAATCAAAGTTCCCATAGCAGCTAATCCCTCTGAGATTCAAATTATTAAAGATCCATGTTAAAACCCCAACCTCTCAGGAGGCAGAAGGCAGAAAAGTGCATACGAGTTACTGTGTAAAGTCTGAAACAGCTGTTACTTCTAGTACCAGCAATAATGCTCTCTGCTGTAGGGAGTGGAACTGGATGGACTGAGGACAAGTGAAGACTCAGAGGACCAGGTGGGAAGGAGGAGAAGCAGCTGAGCCTGCAGGGACTAGGACAGGAGTTAGGGACTCGAGAGTCCAGGATTGGGAGGGCTGGGGCATGAGAGGCAGCCAAGAGGCTGTCTAAGGTGATGCAAAGAGGTGAAAGAAAGCAGTGGCAAGCTGCAGTCAAGCTGGGCACAAACGCGGGCTGCTGAGTCAACCTCTCCAGCAGCTCTCCGCCTTGCATCAGCAAGGGCAGGAAAGCCTGTGAAGAGGGGGACTCCAGGGCTGGGGTGACTGACCCATCTGCAGTCACACACAGAAAATGAAGGGAGCTTGGGGTAAAAGTGAGAAGGCTGATGGTGGATTCAGACAGGATACGGCCAAGACCCAATGGACCAGGAAAGGGGAGGCGTCAGTCAACTAAAGAGCATACAGAGGACAATGGTGGCTCAGTAAGGGCAAGGGAGGGAGAAGTGCCAAGTCTGGAGGTTAGAAGGAGAAAGAACACCTGACTTTTGGCACCTGAGATGCCCTTTAAGCAATTTGACTCTCTATGGTTTTGGCTCCTTGAACTTTCAAGATAGTCTCGAACGAAAATAAATACATTCAGAAAAGCAATCAGACAATTACTGCATCGAAATATTAAGCAATATTAATAATAATAATGCAAAGAAACTGCTTCTTTATCACCATTTTACCTGCAATTGTGATAAAAAGATAGCATTCATTTAAAATCTCTCTTTTTTTGACTCTTTAA
>CAUYRH010096401.1:0-68751 GCA_963574655.1 Perodicticus potto
ATTAAGTCACAGCTGTGTACATTAGTGCAATCATGGGATACAACGTGCTGCCTTCATATACAATCTGAAATATTTTCATCCAACTGTTTGACATAACCTTCATGGGATTTTCTTGATTATTGTATGAAAACATTTGTATTCCGCATTTAGTAAGTTTCACCTGTGCTACTATAGTAGCAGAATGTCTGAGACTAAATAATCAATAAAGAGCAGAGATTTCTTTCTTGCAGTTCTAGAGTCTGGGAAGTTCCAGGCTGAAGGGCTGTATTTGTTTCTTGGGGGCCTTCTTGCTACACCTTCCCAGGGTGAAAGGCAGAAGGATAAGAGAGAGCACCAACTCTTGACAGCTCTTTTTTTAAAGGAATTAAATTCAACTCTTAAAAGCCACATCTCTCAATATCATTAAATTATCAATTAAACTTGAACTTGAATTTTGGGGTGGGCAAACATTCCAACCATCGCACCCTTCTAAGACTCTAGGACAGGATCCTTTCCTTCCACGCTCTAGGGGCTCGTGGTGTCCCCCGGCTGACACCAGGCAGGGCAGCTTCATTCCCATCTCTGCCTTTGTCTTCACATGGCCTTCTTTCCCTATGTCTCTGTATCTCAAACTTCTCTCTTCTTTGTGTTATAAAAACAATAGTCATCAGATATAAGGTCCAGACTAAATCAAAGAATATCTCATTTCAAAATTCCTAACTCTTATTATATCCACAAAAATCCTCTTTCCAAAGAAAGCCACATTCACAAGTATCAGCAGTTAGGATTTAGGCATATCTTTTTGGGGGGAAGGACAAACCCCTTAGAGGGTGTGTAAGAGAAGAGCAGCGATTTAAATCATCATGGCATAGAAAGGAAAGGGCAAGGTCTTTATTCATTGCTTCCTATCTTTCCTCTGTGCATGAGCAATATGCTTTGGTGACCCGATGGCCACTTCCCCACCATCACCTGCTGTGTGGTGAGCTTCCTGTGAACTGCTAAGTTGACTTTGTAGAAGCTGACTCATCAGCTAAAGGAAGACAGCCTGCAAATCACCTCCTCCTGGACTCCACGGAGACAGAAGGGATAGAAACTGAACACGTATTTGATGCAGCATTTCTTCCATTAGGGCAGAAATCCAAAAATGAGAAAATGGGGACATACTTTTTAGCTTCATAATTCTTTCCCTTTCCTCTCTCTTCTCACTGGACATAGATAGGAGGATGAAAATTGCTGGCATGTCATTTGCTTTTCCTACATCTTTTTTTTTTTTTATTTCCCATGAAATACAATGCTATAGAAACAAAAAATGTATTCTTTCCATATCAACAGAACTCTCTGAACTAAACCAGCCAGGCTAACCATTGATAAACTAAAGGAGAGGTCAGTAAAGAAATTTATAAAATCCTTTTCCAAACTAATTTGCCTGGTTTAAAATCCTAGCATATCTTGCTACTAGCTCCTTTTGGGGATTATAACAAGTTAAATATTTTTCTCGGCATCTCTGTGTATTTTCACAGCACAGCTAATAACCTCCCATCTCACCTTCATCTGCCCTAACACTCTATACTCGCTAGAGGTGGGAAATGGCTACTTGGGCTAATTATGGTAAGTCTGATACTCAAGATCTTATATTCTTAGATAATAACTAAGAGATATGGAATGAAGGAGGTGACAAGAAGATGATAATTAATAAGAAAAACAACAGAAATTAAAAAGAAGTGGAGTAAAAGGCCTCATCCTGAATCTTTGCAAAGCCAACAGATACAAAGCTTCTAGCAGCTTCTCCTCATCAGTCCTCTTTTCTTAGTCCTCTCCCCGTATTTTCTTTTTCTTCTGTACCCACTGGGGCTCCCCAGAGTGCTTTTCATTGGTTCTCCAGCAGTTCCCTCTAGAAGACCTTCCCCTGCTAGGTCAAGCAGCCTTCTTGCTATCCTCTCACCAGCTGCTTAGCGCTGATGCTGACATCTCCTGTTTGGGGTCTGTTTTTTCCCACATGCTCAGCAGGCTGCTGATTTTCTTCAGCTCCAGCTTAATAGCCTTATCTCATAGCCCCAGTGTGACCGAAGCTTAAAAGAGCGTCCATTGCAGAATTCTTTGCATATATGTGTTGGAGAGAACTCTGAAAACTTCAGCAAGAAGAGCCTCTTCATGCCTTTCCCCCAAATAAAGGGGGGGTTATCAGCATAGGTGGAATGGAGGAGGGGTAAGAGCTTTTCTTAAACTGCCTCTGTGTATGTACCTGAACAACTGTACTGTGCTTTAATCAGAAGATCTCTGCATAGCCTCAAGGCCTGACCTCACCTCCAGCATGCCAGCTCACTGTGCCTTATCCTATAGAATCAGGGAGGGCTCAGAAGCACATGTGCATGGTAGCTGACTTTACAAACTGCAGAGAAATGGCCCTCCAGGGCCAAAGCGTGCCCTTTGTTTAAGGCTGGAACAGATTCACGTTACTGCTTATTGTTTTCTTTAAGATTACAAAGGTATGATATTAGTTCTCTTTCCTGTAATATTATCAGTCCTTTGTATCACCAAAGGACATGAAGACTCACGAATTTCATCCTTTCTAAAGTGTGAATCTTGTATGAATTTATATGAAAAATGGTGTAAACATCCATTCATCATACAAAATGGACACAAGTGAGTTTGCACTGAAAACAAAAGATAACAGAAAGGGAAAAGGAACTCAGCCAATAATCCAGTAGAGTTTTATTTTTTGACTATCTTAGAGTCAAAGACAGTCAGGGTTGAGTAAATACATCCTTTTCTTCAGATTAATGGAAAGATAATCCTTCTCTTTAGTCCAACCCAGAGTCTTACTTTCATTATTTCATCAAGTGTGTTTGTTGTTTATTTTCCACTTGGTAAAATACAGCCCCTGCAGAGGCTGGTTACTTAAATGTTCTATCTTGAGTTTAATTTTAATCACATGGCGTTTTAGCTCTGAAAATGCCCCCCAAATCCTGATTTAAATCTTTTAAAAATCTCCTTTGCCTGTTATTGAAATTTAATTATTGTAAGAACAGTACCACTATATTAAAATATAATCACCTTACTCCTTTTGGCTTCATGACAATGTTCATAAAGTGCTTAATATTCATGTAACATGCTACCTCACCCTGTAATATCACTATATTTATGGAAAGAAAGTGTAATCCTCTTTACTGGCTCAGGTTAATTCCAATAAAATATTAAATCCATTTTCTAATCTAAATGAGTTCATTAGGAGAGGCATGGTGCTGAGAATACCAAACTCTCTACAGAGTTCAGCTTCATTACATTTCCACACTGTGCGTTTCCAGAGCTGTTGTACTACATTTATGAGGATTTATCTGTACTGTTCCAAAAACATTCATCCTAATTCTACTCCTTCTGTGCATGCTAATCATGAATATGTTAAGTTGAAATACTAAGCTTGTAGCCAATCTCATCCCCAGATGGGTTCAAGTTATGATTACAGAAGCAAATTTGCCATAAGCACTCTTAGAGCAGTGCCAGAGAGGAGGAAATGAAGGTTTGGAGCTATGCTGAAGAGAAAAAGAAAAGGAAAGAAGAAAAAAGGAAAAAGACAGTCTTAGACAGAGTAGGAATGTCATAGATGTTAGAGAGCCAAAAAAGTATTTCCAGATTGCTGTGTCTCAGACAGAGCTTTGAGAATTTGTAAACAGACCTGTCTCAAGAAAGGTGAAATAAATGTGGGGATCAAGTCATTAGTTTTAACTGTTTGGAGTCTCCAAAAGTCCATAATCCGGAGATGAACTCCACATTATTCAGCTTATTACTTCTAACAAAGCTTTACTCCATTAAGCCTTCCATTTGAAAGAAATAATGGACCATTTAGGAAGGAAGATAACACCAATCTGGGTTGTTCAGGTGGTGAATAATTATACAATCCCTAACTGGCTGGCTATGGAGGGCTTTGCCCTGTTTTTACACATACCTACCAGTTCTTTTCTTTCCCTCTTGGGTGAAAGAAAAAATAACAGATAATTTGATTCATATATTGCATAGGAAGAACTCATCGAGAATCTTTCAGTCACCTCCCTATGTTAGCATTTGTTGTGACCTCTTAGTAAAATGATTTTAATCTCCCTTTCAGGTATTTAGTGACAAAGTGAAAGATTTCTCAAACAGACATACGGTGCATCTTACAAGGGTACAAGTGAAAATTACTAAATGTAGAATATAAATGTCTTCATATAGTGATTAAAAGGCCATGATGGCTATGTTAAATAGTTCAATGAAAATATTTCAGATTGTATATGAAGTCAGCACATTGTGCCCCATGAATGCACCAATGTACACAATTATGATTTAATAAAAATTTAAAAAATATGAGAAGGATATTGGCAAGAAGCAAGTTATTTCTGATTGCTGGCTATTAAAGCTAGATACAGGTTCATCTACATAAAGTGTGAAATAAATTGTCAGCATAAAGTGAAATCCAGCAGCCACTGGTTGTCACTGTTGTACCACAAAACAGCAATTGCAGGTATCTTCTTTCAAAAGTCTGCCTTTGAGAGCAGTTTGAAATAATGTATTTGACTATTCGGTTTATCATTAAAACCAAAGAAAGGTACAGAAAGGCATAGCAAGGATCCATGGATTTCAGACTAGTATTAAGCATTTTGATGTTAGAGTCTGACAAAAAAAGAATAGTTATTTATGGAATAAAGAGCTGATTACATACTTAAACAATATTCTCTGTAATTAAATAGTCATGTGAGATACATGCTATGTCTGTTAATAAGAGTATGCTTTTTTTTGGTGTTTAAACTAAATATTATGCCAGTGCTTAGTGTGTATAATTGATCACTTTAAGGCTTAGGTATATTATTCAAATGAAGTGTTTTCTAATGATTGAGCTTATAACATTTTTAACCAGTAGATGAGTAGACAGCTTCGACATAATCGTCCCTTTTCCCAAATCTGATTAAAACTGGAAAGACAGGAAATCAATGGGATCCTGAATATAAAATCCCAAAATATTCTGCTGTGTTTGAAATTAATTAAGTACTGTGGGGCAGAAACCTTAAATCAATAATCATCAATGAGGGTAGTGGTAAAGATGGGAAGAGTTGGCAAGAAGTCAGCATGGTATTGGTGGTTATAAGATGATTATCTACTCAATGAAATTAAAGGTTAAAATTAGGACAACTGTGCTTTGGGAAGACGTAGAAATAAGTCTTGAAAGTCAGGAAAAATGACTGTATTACTGCATACAATCTTCCAAATTTGGAGAATTATTCTTCTGAAACAAATAACAGATAGCACTTCAATTGAACCATCAATAAAAATCAGATACTTTTCAAATAATCAATAAAAAAATGGACACTGGTGTTTTTCAATGATCACAGTGAGATATCAAAGGGTTTATTTAGTAGGGAAACCAGAAGTATCAATGGTGTTTTCACATAGCATTTATGCATACCTAGCTAAGCTCTGCTGTCTACCTCCACGTGATTTTTCAAAACTGAGTATTATACTATTGTTTTTTAAGGTCATTATTTCATATCCTCTATCTATATTCTCATTCTTTCCCTCCTTTATTTTTGCTTCCTGCTTCTTGCTTTTATTGTTCTTAACCTCATTCATAAATTATAATCTAGAAGCAATGAGACAAAGTTTATAACCAGGAAAAAATAGATAATGAATGCTACCTACATTGTTAAGTAATAAACATTAGTTACATTTTAAAAATTTATTCATTAAAAATAAGATGTGAAAATACCACTTTAGCAACCCTTCTTGTGTTGGATTACATTTTCGTGCAGATATAATCATTTTAAATATATTTATTTTTGCCTTAATATGGCAAATAGGAATAATTGTCTTCTCTTCAAAGAGACAATCACAGTGGCAGAAGCAATTTCAGAAGCAAGATATTTATGTCTACAAAATTAAACTATGTAAGTAAAGCTTATCAATAGAGTTATCCATTCATAGAAACTGCCCACAGGGTGTTTCCTTAGTCCAAATGTTTTTGAAGTGAGAGGAAGAGCAGCCCCGGAATCAATACAGATATTTATGGAAAAAATGATGATTTATGGCTTCTATATAAGACCTACACAATAAAAACTCTCCACAGAGTCTTTAAATATGTATTTTCAAGAAATTTATAATGATTACTAGTATTAAACTTTGAGAACCATGCTTTCTGTCTCACATGTATTGAAGAAGATAATAAATATATAACATTATAAGAATTATACTATGTTTATGATCACTAGGGTCAAAGAACAAAGGTCATATAATAATTTGAATGAACAGCCCAAAATAGAAGGTAGTATTATTTTTATTTCCTAATATAATTATATATTTATAATGAGATATTTTATAAACCACATGGCAAGTAAGTAGTTATTCAAGAAAGGAATTTTCAAAAACCACGTATGGTAGAAAGGGTTCTCATTAGCTAGCTACTGGATAACAAGAAAGGGGGGGTCCTTATTTCTTCTGTCTTAAATCACTGTATTTAAGATACTCAAATGACTAGTAAATTACTTAAGGAAAGTGGGTTTGTGTTCAAATTCTTTATGTCTCCAAAATACTTAGCTCTAATCAGATAGTAAGTATAGAGTAACTATTTGGTGAATTAGGAAGATAATTAAGCACACATTGCATACATCACTAAAGCCATAGACACATTCTTTAAGCATTTAGGGTAAAGCACATTATCATAAATTATGTAACCTTCAATTTAGTGCATACAGTACTATTTAATATACAGCTACATTCCAGTGCCCATTCTTTACATCATCTGACAATGGTTTAAAGAAGGTACAAATGTCCTTAACCAAAATGGAAGGAGAAGAATAGATTGGGATGAAGAGAGGAAGCATCAAGGTGTAGTGTAAACATCGCCAGCCTGAGATTTAAGGCTGTGACAGTTTCTAGTCCCCCCTTGTTCACTGTAGAGCTAAAAGGTACCTTCAGGTTACAGCAAGGCACAAGCCACCCAGCTGGAGACTACAACTCCGAACTTGCCTGGCAGCTAGGTGTGGCCATGCACTAGGGTTCTCCCCACTGGAATATGAAGTTACACGCATCATTTTCATAAAAGGAAATCCCTCTCCCTTCAGTCTCTCATTTACTTTTCAAGGAGGTTAAAATGTGAGCATGGCCGTGACCCAGCTGCAATCCAGACTGATTCTAACAGCAGGATAAAGAAATAGAAGAAATCTTAGTTCTGACTCTAGACAAGTGAGAAGAAAGCACAGTTCCAGGTACATTTTTGGCTAACTTAGTCTAGAACTGAACTAATTCAGCCACACCCAAAAATCTTGTCACTCTGTTCATATACATTAATTAGCTCAGTTTCTTTTGCCGGTGGGGTGATTGGTGTTAGTATTGACCAGCAGAAATAAGAGGAAATGATGCAGGGGTGAAACTCTAGAATTAATGAGCACAAGAAGGTGTTCAAAATCTTGGAACAGAATCAATATGATTATTTTTCCTACTGATAAAGAGCATTTGAGGGAAGGCGCCATGCTTTAGTCTAACGATAAAGTAAAATATTTAATATTCTAAGGTTGAAGAAACTTAGTTCTTATCTTCCCAGGGATGTGTCATACTCAGAAGATACCTTTAAGTGAGGAGTATAAATTATTTAATAATTGCTTAATAAAACTGGAGAGCAAGTAGAATATAAATGAAATCAAAAGTAAAGAGCTCACTTTGAAGTAATTTAAAGAATACTTGGCTTTTCACTGTAACTCATTTAATATTAATATAATGTTTTAAGACAGACATTTTTCTTTTAAAGAAATAAGGTCAATGTGGGACTAATTTTAGTATCTGAAACAGTTATATGTTAGACTTAGATTTTTAACTACAAATAAGCCGGGTATGGTGGCTCATGCTTGTAATCTTGGCACTCTGGGAGGCAGAGGCAGGAGGACTGCTTACCCTGGGGCATTCAACAGGAAGAGCGAGACCCCCATCTCTGTTAGAAATGAAAAGCTAGCCAGGCATGGTGGTGCGTGCCTGTAGTCGCAACTACTCAGGAGGCTGACGCCAATACGCTTGCTTGAGCCCCAGAGTTTGAGGTTGCTGTGACTATGAGGATGTCATGGCACTCTACTCAGGGTGACTGAATGAGACTCCGTCTCAAATAAATAAATAAATAAACAAACAACTAAATAAAAAAAGTAACACTGTGAATTTCAATTCATGAAAATACCATTCAAACTAGGAGTTTTAGATCTCAGATTTGTTTATGCCACTTTTTATAAACCAACATCTATGTGACTCTAAAGAACAAAACAGACCATCACTTCTTAATATTTGTAAAAATTGTAATTTGTGAGAATTCAATACACAGAATAAGCAAAACAGGGTTGTTAACTGTGCAGGCAGGGTGGGGTTGTCATGAAGACAGAGCAAGCTGAAGAAAAGTATAAGTGAAGTTACACAACAGACACAGTCTTGACTGGCTCTGGGTGCCTCTCCCCCCTTCCCTTTGTATCACCCTCACCAAAACTATGCTTGTTCAGCAAAGCCAACCAGCCCAGCCTTTGCTCCCAGTGGTTGGCAATCACGCATATAGATCAGAATGCTCTCAGAAGTTCTGTCTAACGCCCAGCTTGTGAATGAAGTTACTTCCTCAGAGGTCCTGGGAGAGGGTATACATCATATTAAACCAATCCCTTCACTGGGCCAGGCATCTTGTCTCTTTACCCCAATAACAATACCTGAGTCTTATGCTCCAGGAAACTGTTTATATACAGTAAAAATGCCAGAGTTATTTCACAAGAAACTGTCTCTATGTTTTTAAAGATGGGGTTTAATCAAATAGATCAAGGTGAAAATGATGACTACACCCTTCTTTCTTCATCTACATAATGAAATTATATGTAATAAATAATTTATAGATATATTATTTTAAATAGACTATATTTTAGTTTTAGATAAAACTAAACATGCCTGATTATAACAGAGCAAAGGCTCTAGTGCTGAAATTTTGAGACAATATAGGGAAAGCTGCTTAATAAGCAGTCGTTTAAATATTTACTGGGGATAAATTTATGTGTTTTGTGCTCACCCATCAATGCACATTTTTTTTTTCAAATTGTGGTGTACATAAAGTTACTAAATCAATGAGAGTTTATGTTTCAATATTCAATTCAAAATTACATTCTTTTTATTAAGTAAAATATTATGTATGCTACCATTAACCTGTTAACATTGTTTTATCTATCCATTATTAAAATAATTACTCAATAAGTTCCATTCTTATTTTCCATTCTATGCTTCACATATTTATAACAATGGGAGTTATTATACACGTGAACTCTTCTTCCTCTCTGGCTGCTATAGAAAAGCAAAAAAGGAAAGGAAAGAAAAAAAAAAGATGAAAAACAAGACTCTGTCATTGTTCTTATCTCAACAATGCCAAATAGACAAACTTGAAGTATCTAAGATTTTCATCCTTCTTGGAAATCGTTTTCAGCTTAAAGGCATTTGACCTGGAGTGAGGTTATATTTCAGACAGCCTACTGAATGGTATCTAGAGAGGCCCGTCAGCAGAAGCTTAGCAGAAAAATGTGAGTACAAGTTCAAGTGCCTGGTAGCTGAGAAAACTGGAGGAGGGCAGATCAGCTTGAATATCAAAGCTAAATTCTATCCAAAAGGCAAAAGTCATTTCCAAAATAAGACATCCCAGGAAGGTGTTAATTGAGGAAGCTCAAATAATAGTTGATCTATTTGACTAAAGGTCATCTTACAAAGCTTTGAAACAGTTCCTGGGACATAAGACTCACACATTTTTATTGGAGGTGAAGGGCTAAGATATATGGCCAGAAGGAGTCAGTATAATGTGATACGTAACCTCTCCCAATATCCTGGATTAAAATAACTTAGTTCAGAAGCCAAGAGCTTGGCAAAGACTCCAGCAGAATACTGGCATATCATATGAGCAAAAAGTCTAAGGGATTTTATTCCAGGATATCTAGTCAGCATATTTATGAATAGGAATCAATTATAAATTGACAGCAGAGTAGATTATGCTAGCCGGAGCATTTTAAAGAAGATATTTCTGATATGTATGAAAATGATCAGGAGAGGGAAAACATTTAAAACTCATAGATTGGCACTAGGTTAACCCAGACAGGTGTTAGTGCCTGGGTCGCTGTTCCCCTTATTCAGAGACGATGGCATAGAAGCCATCACTGCCTGATCCCAAACACTTTTTTCCCTCAAACTGAGCAACCTAATGTGTGGTGGCTGCACATAAACATTGTCTGCTGGACCACTTGGCAGCAATTTTCAGTCTATTTCCGTAAATTGAGCTTCACAGTGCCTGTGACTGTTTCCCCTCTATACTGCAGAGGCTCCATGGCTGCTTAGTATACAGGACTCACTTTCAATGTAATCGGGCCTCGATAAATTGAGCAGCACACCTCATTTTTATTAGCCCGTTATAACTCCCACCAGCAGAGCAAATGGGAGTACTTTTTGCTTTCCATGTTTAGTAGAAGATACAGGAAAATCATCAAGCGGGGAGTTGGTTATCTGCTTCTAGGTTTAGAACAGCCGGAGAGTCACACTTCCCCACTTTCTGGCCAGACTTTCACGATTCTGCGGGATTGTTGTAAGAGATTCCTCAGGACTATACCAGCAAGTGGTTTCACTCCTTTGCAAGCTTCTGCTTAAACTGAACAGTAATAGTCAGATATTGCCTATAGTGTGGGGAGGTAAAATGCATCAGGAACTTGTACGTGGGTGACATGTATTCTGTCATATCTCAGTGTCCGTGTGATGTGTTGAAACCATAGCCCGGCATCTCGGACATAATGATTAGAAGAGACCACTTCTATTCTCTCACTACAACTTCACATGCACAAATTACTTATCATTCACTCAGAATAAAAACAACAAAATCTCAATTAAATTCAAGCAAAGGGAAGTGGGGAAAGGGGTTGGGTAAATTCCCAGCCAACAGGCACATCACACTTGCACCGGTATATTATACATGTCCTGGGTGAAGGGCACAACTCACAACTACAACATGGACTTTAATCTCACAAAAGCAAACAATGTAACCTAATTACGTGTACCCGCATATTAATCTGAAATAAAAACAACAAAAAAAATCGATTATGTGTGACCACAGATAGGAGTAAATCAGTACCTCCCATTAAAAATGCATAGCATAAGTTTCATATATAGGAGCATGTGTCCTTCCTTTCAGACACGTTCAAACAAAGTGCTTGGGGAAGATCTCAGGGAAGACCACAGCATAAATTCTTTATAAAAACCTGACAGCGGCCAGGTGCAGTAGTCCACACCTATAATCCTAGGACCTGAGGATCCGAGGCAAGAGGATCACTTGAGCTCAAGAGTTCAAGAGCAGCCTGAGAAAAAGCCAGACCTGGTCTATACTGAAAATAGAATAAACTGGCCAGGCATTGAGGCAAGTACCTGTAGTCTCAGCTACTCACTATTCGGGAGGCTGAGGCAGGAGGATCACTTAAACCCAAGAGTTTGTGATTGCTGTGAGCTAGGCTGACCTCATAGCACTCTAGCCTGGGCAACAGAGTAATACAAAACAAAATGGGGCAGCACCTGTGGCTCAGTGGGTAGGGCACTAGCCCCATATACCGAGGCTGGCAGGTTCAAACCCGGCCCAAGCCAAACTGCAACAAAAAAATAGCTGGGTGTTCTGTTGGGCACCGGTAGTCCCAGCTACTCGGGAGGCTGAGGCAAGAGAATTGCCTAAGAGTTGGAGGTTGCTGTGAGCTGTGACACCACAGCACTCTACCAAGGGTGATAAAGTGAGACTCTGTCTCTAAAAAAAAAATATGGCAGGTGTTACAAATAGCATGTTCATTTTCTTGATAATTCCCTTTCTGCCCTCTACCCTGGAAGTTTTTACTTTTATCTATTGGTCAGAAAGGAGAGCAGTTTGATTATAGCAACCGGTTATTGCATCCTAAATCAATTTGTAACTACCACCAAGGAAGTGAGCTCATAAGTTGCATATCCATTTATTGGACTAATCTTTGTACGTTGGGGAGGCAAACACCATTTTAAGTCTGCTAAAACTCATTTACTTACAATGACAGGTAGGCAGAAAAAAAATAACAGCCCTGGACTGCATCAATAATCCTCAAACATGCATCGTTAGACTTACCTTCTCTTTCCTTTATGCGCTTTTTATTCCTCCCATGTTTGCATTTGATGCCAGCTCAGAAGATTCTAGATGACACTTTTCTTCAGGAGTCCCAAAGCACTGCCCCATCTCCATGCCCAGCTTGGCTTACCCATCATCTACGGCAGGTGGCTCAGCATCTTTGGCCCCCTGTTGCCACCATCACAACCCTTTCTTGGAGGTAACCCCCAAATAATTTTTTTTCTCCTAAAATACCTAAAACACAATATATATCTCTGAATCAAAGCTATATTTGAATGCAGATTTTATTTTCTGATATAAAAGAGACTTGATTAGGGATGAATCAGTTTATTATTATTGCTCTCACATGTAGTTTTATTTTTTTCCTAAAAACTATTTTCTGGCAATCATTAATTCTATTTATTTGTACCTGGACACATTAATTGCTGCCATTGCTGACTATAGTGCTTATCCTTTTTGTTGCCAAACTCCTCAAATACAAAACATATGTACTCTCTCTTTCTAGTTAGACCTCTGCAAACCCAAAAGTATTCCTTAGTACTATTCATACATGAATGGAATGGCTTCTAAATGTTCTGCTTAGAAAGTATAAGGATGTAGTTGTGAAAATTTCCAATAATATGTATTGCAATAGGTAGTTCTTCAGCAATCATAATGAAATTCCATTTATCCATTTCAAAACAGAACATTTAGCCATGTTTCAATTTAATAACTCGCCTTCTAGCTCAGGCTTCCATACAGATAATCTACATGTTTAGAGCCTAGAGTTAATGCCAGCCATAAGCATCTCCAGTGGTGCACATTTTTAGAAAGTTAAGAAGTACTGCAGATATTCTTAATTCAGATTTACATATTTTGTTAGTAAGGATATATCAATATTGAGTCAGTGGTTCCACCATTTGGACATGACCTAATTCTATGAAATGGAGGGAAGAACATCTGTCAGTTACAGATGTGACTTGTGCTGCTTGTCCCTAGTATTATTACTTATGTCAAACCTAGACTATAATTTTAAGAGTAAAAAAATAACACAGAACCATTACTCCTTTTGTTTTAAATCTCTACTTCTTGCCACTCTTCCTACCTACATGAAATAAAGAAGTTATTACTTGTGAAATGTTTACGATGGGCCGAGCAAAGCACCATGTCCGAAAATGGATTATAGTCAATTTACTTCTCACAAAAGCTCCAGGACTTAGGTACTGTAATATTTCCATCTTATATTACAAACTGAGTGCTAGAAAATTGATCAACTTAACCCAGGTTATACAAGTAGTACTTGGAAAAGACATTCCAACCTAAGCATTCTGGTCCCAGAAAGTGTGCTTGCCTGTCACTGACTCACCTGCCTGGAACTTGGCTCCACCTTCTCCAAGAGCAAGACTTGCCATTGAGGATGGGACTGGGCAGTGAAGCGGAAGGAAAGCTTGAATTAATTTTGCTCTGAATTTGGTGTCCCAGGACATGTGTTCCCCCTACCAAGCAGTAGTTTCTTCCCAATTCTTGGGACTTTTGCTGGGCCGTTCAAGGCCCTCTAGCTGCTTTCACTTTTCCATAGACCACCCCATTGTTTGGAAATGTGAATCTCTATCTGTTTTTCTTTTTCTACGCCCTCTACCCATTTGAATTATACTCTCTATGACCTCATCGCCATTGTAAGATCCTCCTTTAAATTGAGTCAATTTCCCTGAGACTGTGATAAAATCATCAGAGTTTAAGTAAAGATAAACATCACCAAGTACCTTATAGAAGTAGAAAGCATTATTTTCTCCTAATTGTTTCAAATTTCTCACTGCTGTTAAAACTCCAGAATCTGCACTTGACAGTGGGCCGGGGGGCGGGGGGTGCCATATTCCAATTTCTCTCTTGTACTTTTGGGAGTTTGGTCTTGGTTTTTGTTTTTTTTCCTAGGAGACAGAGTCTCACTTTGTTGCCCTAGGCTAGAGTGCAGTGGCATCATAACTCATAGCAACCTCAAACAGCAAGCTCAAACTCCTGTATTCAAGCAATCCCTTTGCCTAGGCCTACACGAGTAGCTGGGACTACAGGATTGCGCCACCAGGTCTGACTACATTTTCTCTATTTTTTTTTTTTAATAGGTATGAGGTCTTGCTCCTGCTCAGGCTGGTCTCGAACTCCTGAACTCAAGCAATCCACCTGCCTTAGCCTCCCAGAGTGCTAAGATCACAGGCGTGAGTCACCGCGCCTGGCCAAGTTTGGCCTTCTTGAAAATTACTCCCCTCAAACTCCAGCTCTCTGTTCAAGCGGTAGCTTACATCTTAGCTTCCCCTCTCAAGCCCACCACAGAAAAACTGCTGTTTTCTAATTGTCCTTGACAAAACTGAATAAAGAACACATTTTCCCTTTGTTTGTTATTTTTCTTTTTGAGAATAACAAAACTACTTTGTTAATTTGAGTCTTTATTCAGATACAATTAGTTCTAAATCCTCTCCACTTCCTCTTACTGGTTTTACTTGAATACAATAGACCAACTTTTCTATATTTCTTCTTTTTCCTGTCTCCTTTGACAGGAAGGATAAAAGACAAACCCAATTTCATTTCTCCCATTTTTTTTTCTGCCACAGTGGACACATTCTTTTCTGGTTGAAAGGAAAATCCAGCTAAGATTTAAGTTTATATCAAAGAAAATATCAAAATGGTGAGCTCAATATAATAACTAAGAAAGTGTAGATGCTTTCCAAATATTTAATGATGGACAAATTAAAAACTCTCTTTATTATGATTATGTTGATATAGTAAAACCAAAGGAAAAAATAAAAAGTGCTATTCAGTTAGCAAGAGAATAATAAATTTTAAAAAACAAATAAACAATATATGTTAAAACAAAAGAGAAAACAAAACCAAATACGAATGTACACAAAATACGAATTTCTACACTTTCTCAAAGTTAAAATTATTCTAACTTTTACTAAAAAGAACCAAGAAAATATTTCAATAACTACCATTTTCAACTTTTCATTTTGTATACAATGATCTAGCAGAAAAAAATACCAGAGTTTTAAGACTCAAACATTGCTGTGGGTGAAAACTCAAACTGTAGAACAATATTTATATATGAAGAGCAACTGGAACCTTGAGTAGACTCTCTAGACTGCCAGTTTTAAATCAAAATGAATCAAGTGTTGAGAACAATTCTTGATTTTATATCACCCATATCCCCAAGGGCAAGGGCAGACACTCAATAAATACTTGTTGTATTGACTTTCAGCACTTTGAGAAAAGTAACTCTTTGGGGAATTAATGTTTCACTTCTACCTCAATTTTTCACAGCCCTTCCTACCTAAAAAAGAGAGTAAAGACAGAGAAAGAATATAATTTTTGGTATTTGTTGTACATTTTCCAAGATTTTCTTAGATTTTAACAATTTACGAATGGGTTACTTATTATAATGTTTCTTGGTTTTATAACAGAAAAAAGGAAAGAGAAAGAAAATGAACATAATAAAAAAGAAAAAAATGAAATGGAAAGAAATACTTGGAGGGATAGAAAGTCTGCATGAGTATGGCAAAAAATTTTCTTAATCATATAGCAAGATAAGTGGCTTTGTGTATGCATAACACACATTCTCTATACTTGACATTCATATTCTGACACAAATAGCATATGGAATATTTGAGGGATTTTCACTAGTTTAGTTTTACTAAAAAGTTGGGGGAATGATTATCTTGAAGAATTTTAAAATATCAGCACTTTCAGTAAATATTTTATAAACCATTTGCTAGAATTTTTTTTTCCTCACGATTGCAAGCTATTTGAAGTATGCTTCTTTTTCTAATGCAAAAGGCAGAAAAAATGTCTGCCTTTCATTAAGTATAACATGTATCTGAACTGATGTTTAGAGAACCATTTATTGTTGTGATAACACAATCTTTTGTATTCTCAGGAATGCTAATTATTTTAATTTTACAATAATAATATTAAAATGTTTGGGAGATTAGGAGCTGTGAATGAATTTGAAATTTTTTTAGTATTGTACATATTACCTGTATATATACAAATATGTCATTTATAACTGCATATATGATAGATTAATAACTTTTACCTTAATATTTAAAATCAGATTCCATAGATTGCTTTTAAATTTTTTTTGAAAAAAAATAAGAAATAATGATACTCTCAAAGACTTATAAAGCTTATTCTGTCAAGGTTAATATTAATGTTTAATTTTTTAGTATCAGATTAGTCATCTTGGAATTAGTATAGCTATAAACATTTTTAAATTTCACCTGATTTTTCTTCTTCTGATAGATGTCATGTTGAAAGCATGACTCATGATTGTTAACCATTGGTAATTAAGCTGACTATATAATACTTGCCTGTGTATGACTGAATTAACACTTTCATTTCAGTGAATAAACTAAAATTCATCACTGTTAAGCCAGGAGTATATGGGTGATCAAGTTATTCTTAGGCAGTCATTGGCTCCTGTAAATATGACTTCCTTTGTTATCCCTTATTTTATTAAATAAAGGTATATAGGATTTCAGTAACTAGATATCACTCAATTTCGATCAGAGAAAAATGATGAACATAATCAATTGATACTAAATTTAAATATTATATGTATGGAAGAACTATAGTAATTGTGAGATTAATTCCCAGAAACCCAGAAGCATTCTGAGCTGCTTGTCTTGATAGCATCTGAAAAAGCTAAAGGTATTCATTTTCCTAATTGTATACCTAGAGTTTTACACTTCGAAAACATTTTCTCCAACATCTTTCTATCAAACCAAAATCCCAGGTGCCTATTCATGTGCTGCCCACAAGACTAAGGAGGTAATTAACCATTTTCCACGTTAGCTCCTTGCCAAGACTTGAATTATCTATGAGATTCAAACACACATATCTTCATTTCCATTGCTTAACAAAGGCCATAATTTCAGTATACAATGTGATACTGTCCTATTAACAAGGAATTAATTATGTTCCCTATTTATCCCATTGCTTCTTCCCTTTCCTCAGCTGTGAAAGTCTCCAGAGCTTTATTTGGTTTACTAGTAAGTAGTTATTAGTGTCCCAGTGATATCAGGGGTTACTAGATCAACAACACAGCAAAAAATAAATTCTTCCTTGGCCAGAATTGGTGACAGGAAACTTAAATTTCATACCTATGCTACAGCTCATTTGGCATGCACAATTTATTCTCAATCAGCCAGAGAGATGTCAAAGGTCAGAATCATGAGTCAACCCTTCATCTGCAAGAACAAAACACACCTATCTATATAAACCCAGGATGAGAGCAAATGCTATTTTAATTTGAAGATAGTCATTTGATATTTATCAAGTCTGCACTGTAGAGAATGCTCAAATGCTTTCTGCCCTACAGGAGATAATGGTCTTTCATACTGTTGATATATAAATATGAATTTGTAAATTTCCAAATCGCATATTAGATAATGCATCACCTTTGGCCATCAAATCAGGCTAGTCTTCACTAAGTCAATAATGATAATTTTGACAAGATCTGAAGTGTTTACAACAGGAACACATCTGGAGAAATAACCAAAATGTGTGACTGAGAAGACACAGAGAAACCCAGTTCCTACCAAGATAATCAGAGAATTATTCCAAAAAAATCAGATCTGTAAACATCTAAAAGACTGTGGGTTGGAGTGTAATTCTAATTAAGGACACTGGTGTTCAAGATTAAACTTAGAAAGAAAGTAAAGCAGGATGGCAAAATGATGTTTGTGTTTATCTCCTAACATGGAAAAATCACATTGGACAGGGAAATATGAGCATTTAAATCATTTGAGAGGCATATTCTATTATGGTCATGGATATTTTGCTAGATTTTACCCCATATGGGTAAGATACTCCTTCCTAATACTTCCATCCATTTTGTTGTGATTCCACATGCATCCATTCAGCAGTTCCAAAGTGTTAGAGGCAAATACGAGGGCTGTCTGGAGAGTATCCCAGCACGTATGTCTCTATTTTCACAGTATATCCCTGGATACTTTCTGGATAGCCCCTGTATTCTTGAAATTAAAATGGTTATCATACATTAATATGAGCTAAGGCTGATTTACACATCGATCCTCTATATACCATTTTAGCATGAGCCAGTCTCTGCCTTCACAACACAAGCTTCCACTCAAAGTGGGTCATCTGGTATAGTTCATGAAGGTCTGCTCATAGAGAGAATCTACATTCACAGCCAGGCTTTAAGGTCATCTCTAATTTGGGATCTAAAGTAAAAGTAGTTTATTTTTAGCTTGCAAGGATATATACTGAGCTCACCCATTTGTGACCCAAGTTGTGCTTTTTCCTTCGTCATCAGTTGATCGTAAGAAACCCTTGATGGGGACTTCAGTGTGAACTAACAAAGAGCAAAAGAATAGCAGCGGTAGAAGACATGAGAGGCTGGGCCACCCGTTTATCAACAAACTCAGGCCCTGACTATGCTAGATTCTGAGTGTACTAGTCAAGATTCTCCAGAGAAACAAAACCAATAGTAGATAGATAGATGATAGATAGATAGATAGATAGATAGATAGATAGATAGATAGATAGATGATTGATAGATAGATAGATGATAGATAGATAGAGAGATAGATAGATGATAGAGAGATAGATGATTGATAGATAGATAGATGATTGATAGATAGATAGATAGATAGATAGATGATAGAAAGATAGAAAGATAGATAGATAGATAGATAGATAGATAGATAGATAGATAAATAGACAGACAGACAGACAGACGGACGGACAGATAGATGATAGATAGATAGATGATAGCTAGAAAGCTGACAGGTAAATAGGGTGACTAAGAGACAGATTATGGAAATTGGCTCTCATGGAGGCCTACAAGTCCCACCATCTACAATCTGCAAACCAGGAAAGCTGGTGGTGTGATACAGTCCAAAGTACTGACCCAAGTCCAAAGGCTTGGACCAGGAAAACCAATGTCCAAAAGCAGGAAAGAATGGATGTCCCAGCTCAAACACACACAGCCTTTTTGTTGTATTTGGCTCCTCATGATGTGATGCCTGCCCACATAGGTGAAGGTGATCTCTTTTACATAGCCTTCCAATTCAAATGTCACAGACACACCCCGAAATAATGTTGTACCATCTATGTAAGCAGCCCTTAGTCCAGTCAAGTTGACAAACAGTATTAACTATCACATGAGTTATACTACTTCCTTTTCAAAAGAGATTGCTGCTGGTCCACCCAATCTTGTGATTCTCCCAGTCTGGCAGAACCCACCTCATAATAGGTATTTTTAGTTTCACGATCACTCAGCATTTCATGGTTTGGCACTTTGCCTCTACTAGACCCAAGTAGCATGCCAGAGGCTGTTTTTCAAATGGTGCATAATTCTCTTCTGTGCATCACATGGCTTGCTTCAGAGCACTGTGGATCTAAGTTGTTCTTATCTTAGTCCACAAAATTTACACAGCAGCATTGCCTACCACAGATATATCTAATACCAGGTGGCCCTTTGGATTACATGGCCCAGGCAAAAGTGCTACCTTAACCATAGCCCAGAACTGCTGCACAGCTCTGTCTGAATCCCTCTCGCACCTGGCAGCTTTTCATATTCCTCAGTAAATGGTTTAGAGAAGTATTTCTAAGTCTAGAGTCTGTCATTCCCAAACCCAAACAAACCTAAGAGTTGTACTTGCTTTGACGTACTGGCAAGTGTGTGAGATGCAATAATGTGCTCTTGACTTTGCAGGGAACAACCGAGGATGTCACAGAACACTGATGCAATGGACTTCAGAATCTTTGTAGCTTTTATCTCCCATCTCATGGAGTACATGTGACTTAAAAATGCCTTCAATATACTCGCCCCTTCTGGCTCTTCTATTCTGATTACATGATATAACCAAGGGAGTAGAACAATGTGGTGTTTTGAAGAATGTCCTAATGGCCCAAACTACACAATGACAGGATGATGGACAGGAAACATAGACCTGGGCCAAGACGAAGAGGTTTTCCCCCCTCTGCTGTATGTGTAGGTGAACTGTTCTGGCCCCCCCTACAGAGGGTAATATAAAAAAATTCATTTATCTATACATGACCATGTATTATGTACTGGATATGTCCCATGATAATCTGCTTTAGCCAAGATACCACAGGTAGGGCCATAGCTGCCACAGGGGCACATACTTATTTGAACTTGCAATGGCTTCTGGTTGTCCTTCAGAAGTGGCTAGTCTAGCACATTAAATAGAGGTGGGAAGGGGAACCCTATTCCTGCTTTATTTAGTACCATTTAAATGTCACTAATACATTATTGCTTTCAATTCATTACGGTAGCTGAGGATTCAATTTGAAAGACATCAGCTTGATCTTTGTTACTGCCAGCTCTTATGACCCAGGGAGAGAAACTGATTTTGGACTTTTACCAAACAACAAACATGCCCATTTGGATGATATACTTGGGATTGGACAAAGGACCCTGGAGAGGTCCATGAACACACCATTCATTCTACTTACTACCTGATTTTCTCCCCTGTGTCCCCTTGAAGGGAAATTCTAAAATAGAGAAAATGAGACATTGACCAATAGCACAATGAAGACGTTTTAAAGAAAATATGCATATGAGGTCACTCGTTCACTCTTACAATAATACTGTCCTTCCCAGTTAAAAATTTCTCCTCAAGTACCACAAAATGTAGGAAATCATGTGAATGTTTGATGCCACTAATCAGATAAACTATTTTCAAAGAAACAAAAAGAAAGGATAAACAACATATCAGGATCTTTGTTTCAGGAATTATTTCTAATTGTACATTTTAAAACCTCAACGATTAGAAGGCTTCATTTCTATAGAAACATAATTTAAAACATCATTTTACACGCAGCAGATATTCAGATTTTCAGCTAGGAGAAAGAAAATCCAACGAAGCACTAATGGGGTGTGGGGACAGGGAAGAGGCCTGGGATCAAGGGTGCACAAGTGGCGAGTGTTGTCTCATTGGCCCTTAGTTGATTCCTGCTTCACAGATGCCCACTGATTTCACTACCTCCCATGTCAATTTGCCACCACACTCTCATCCACTCACTCTGCCTTACAGAGTTATTTTTTTCAGAAAGTATTTGTGGAATCTGAACTTAAGTCTTTTGTTGTTGTTCCGTATTGTGCATCCTCTGTCTGAGACATGTTTCTTTCTCCACAGCCCAAAAAAAGCCCAGAAGTTGGTCTGCCTTCAGTAAACCAAAATTGAACAAATGAATGAGTGCACAAGCCAGGATCTGCACGTGCCATGGCCAACAAGCCTCGGTTCTGGTCCTCACCAAACCAGTGATTAGTGTGGAAGACGATGCTGTGGCCAGATCCTCACAGTGTGATAACACCAGCCACGTGCTTTATAACTGGACAAGTGCAGGAGCTGCTGTGGCCGGAGGCTGCAAAGGGATGCTCTCCCATGGCAGCATCGCCTAATTTGTGACCTAGAAAATAAACAGGCATTAAAGATGCTATACATGGGGTACAACGAGGTTTGAGGTAAGAGAGGAAAAACCGTTCTAGCCAAGAGTTACAGCTGAAGAAAAGGCCAAGATTGAAGAGAGAATTAGGCAAACGGCCTGTGTCCGAGTCTCCAGATCTATGTACATTTTTAATATTTTGCAGGACTCAACTCCCAGTGCTTCAGAATACTAAAGAACAACAGACTTTGAAAACAATAAACATGATTTATATTTGGTATCAGGCACATATAACAGACACCTCCATCTTCACAAAAGCTGAAGGTATCTGAAGGTATAATGCTCGTGAACAAAGTTTTTGATTCTAAAAAGTCCAATATTCCATTTCATTATGCCTTCCTCTAATGTTCATAATGACAAATAGGTCGTCATCCTGATTCATCACAGAAACATTTTATGAAAACACATGAAGACTAATACTATGATAATGTGTATCTATTACATGCTACCTTGAGGGAAAAAGCTGTAAGTAGTAAAGTAGTAATTTTGTACTATGAAGACATTTTATATTATAAAATGGCAAAGGCTGAAAGGTAAAATATTTACCAGTTTCAAGGCAGGTTGAATTATTATCCTGATGCATTTTTATTTCTACAATCTATTAGATTAAGAATAACTTAAAAAGACATTTGCCTATATCTAAAACCCTTTGAACAAATATAAATACAGCACATTATTTTATCCTTATAAATTAATATTGAACAGTTTCTCCGTGGTATTATATACATTTACTGGAAAATGTCAACAAATGCTTTGCTAGAGCCCTATCTCCTGGTTTATAGGTTTATTAAGAGGACAGGTCAGGAAATGTGAAAAATCACTATTTAGCACAAACCTTTTCAACATCCTGAGCTTATTTTCCCTATGTGGTGAATATGAGAGCCGGCGTCCCTAGAGGAAACTCTAAATTTCTACTGTTACTTGGTGTGACTCATTACCAACCTTATAAGTAAAATATTTGGGGGGTTAAAAATACAGAAAGAGTATAATGTCCTTTAAATGTTCTTTCATGCTAGCGTTTGGAACCTAAAAGCAATGGAAGAAGGCTGCGGTCGTGGTGATATGAGCAGCATTGAATGATGTTGTTTTATATGCAATGACAGTGCATAACAAGAGAAGTCAAAATGAGCCCGACGAGAGGATATCAAGTCCATTTCCCTCGTTTTGATTCAGAGGTTTTCTGCTAAAAAACCACAAGCCAGTCTCAGTGGCAAGCTGCAGAAAACGCGCACAGCTCTGATAAGAAAGGACATTGCTCATACATATTCATTAAAAATTACCTTTTCTGGATCATGAATTTTTCAAACAGACACTGATTTGACCTCTACAAGGAACAAAATCCAGCCTATAGTGGAGTGTCTCCTATTTCTGACAAAAAAAAAAAAAAGGTGAAAAATTGGTTTTCCCAGCTAAGCAACCAGTTTGTACACTGTGTGAGGTCTGAGGTCAGTTACCTCTGTGCTCCAGACACTTGAGCATTAATATTCATTCAAATTACAATCTTTAAATTCTAAGTCCTCTTCCCTCTTCTTTGAAAAATTGATTGTAAGGCAGGCCAAGTTTTGCATTTTAACTAATTTTTAAAGTAACTTCATCTAACTTCTCTGTTGCTAAAAAATGTATGAATTCAGTAATTTTCTTTTTTAAAAAAGTCACATCTGCCTGTTTTAAATTTATATGCCCTCTCACTAGGGATAAAAATCATATATTTCCCAGTAATTATCCACAGAGTGGGCGAAAGGATGGAAACGTCTACACTTACGCCTATCAGGGAGCTATTGTTGGTATTTCATCCTCGTATCGTGCCTCATAATCCACACACAGAAAAAAGACCTTTGTGTTATTTTGAGTGCGCTTTTTGCTGCCATTATTATTCCTATAATATCTCAGTGGGGGAAGTCATCATTACTACCCACATTGTGTAAATGAAGTAACTAATAAGTAGAACATGAATTATGATGGGGGATAGTGTTCAAATTTAGCACCTAAATCCAAATATTTTACACAATTTATTTACCCCACGTCCTTGTTTTAAATTCAAGGACTAGTGTATTTAAGGTCTGGAGAACTCATATATAGATTCCTTTACAGAGTAACCAAACGGTGACCAAAATAACCCCTTAACCTCCATAGTCCAAACTGTAGTGGAGTAATTTTTTTTTCTGATGTAGATAAGTAATAGTAAAGGTTTTATTATTACACTAAATTATAATCTCAGCTCCTTCATTTTTGGGGTTTGTGATATTGAGCATATTTCAATCTTTCAATGCTGTGCTTTTTCCATATGAAAAATGGTGGTATGGAGTTCACAGGATTTACAAGGTACCTGGATTTATGCCTGGCATTCAAAAATTATTACTTTTTAGTATAGAATAACTTGATTTGAGTACTACGTAAGTTCACACAAAGACTGGTAATATAACTTTTACTGGAATGTTGTCTCCTAGAGAAATAACAATGTGTCAAATTGGAAGTTTCCTGTCTTTCCCTGCTGAAAACTGTCTTCTAGGGAATAAGCAGAAGAGACCAGGGCGTATTGCCAGAAAAGTGGTTAGCTGAGAGGCCTTTTTTCCTCTAGATTCTTTCATTTTTACCCCAAGTCCAATCCATACTACCCTATATTGAATCCTTAGTTAGGTGCATATTTGATTAACATAGGACAATTCTTTGAGGATGGAACCTTCGCAATATTTCAATGACCTTGATGATTTCGGTAAGTCGGGGTGGGGGGTGCGACATCTTGGTGACCCCTCTGTCTTCCTGAAGTGCTGCATGTAGATGTGCCTGGGCATAGGCATCCTTCCATCTTGGATAGATGCAAAGCCTATCCCTGCTCCCTACATACAGTGGTGCATGTCCCACTTCTACTTCTTTAATGTCAGAGTGTGAAACAAACAAGTTATTCCAGAGAGGCCTAGGCCCAGTCTGGAGTCTATCCGCTCCCCCTTCCACTGCTACCCCAACAATTTCTGTACACTAGGGCTGTCAGATTTAGCAGAGGAAAATATACAACATCTAGTTAGGTTCAAATTTCAGATAAAAATGAATAATATTTAGCATAAATATATAATGTGAGATAATAAAAATTACTTGTGGTTTGGCTGAAATTTAATTATGTTTTATCCAGCAACCTTATCATAAACTCCAAATTCATTCCAAGGGTAGCTTGCATGAACAGAATTTCTTTTAAACTTTTGTCCATTATCCTACTCACTCGTGTAGAATGACTGAATGAGTCCCAAGTGTAGTTTCTCTTTTCTCTTTATGCTTCTGAATTATGGCATCAATAGAAATGACCAGCTATGACTATGGTACTGCCATTTCTACTGTAGAGTCACATGTTAGTAGAGAAATGAGGCACTGTGATATTCACCGGTTAAGATAGAATTCTTTAATGATCAAACAAACTCTTAAAGCATTGTCAGGTATGATGCTGGAGGCTCATGTGGTCTCTCAGCAAATTCACCGCGCTCCGTTTTTCTTCCAGCATCAGAAGACACTGCTATTATATTGTTGCTGCCGAGCACCAAAAGAAATAGGTGGCTTGATGATAAAGCCAAGTTGTATGAGGAAATATGTGATTAGCCTTTGGCCCTTGATGGTCACCTAAAAATGTTTGTTTGATTTTCATAATAGAATTTGGCCTGTTATAATAATATGATTATTATTTAGTTGTATATATCTAAGAAAAACATTATAGAGAGAAGGAAGGTAGGGAGGGAGAGAGAGCAGTGGGCGAGTCCCAGAGGGAAAGAGGCAGAAAGAAATAAGGAAAGAAAAGGGAGAGGGAGGGGAGGCGAGGGGAGGATGAGGAAGGGAGGGAAAGAGAGAAAAAAGGAAGAAAAAAGAAAGAAGGAAAGAGAGAAGAGCCTTGAGGTCCTTAGTGTTCAGAGTTAGCATTTCCTAAATAGTATTTAACAAAGACCATGAATACTACCTAATGATATAAAATGGCAATTCACGAAGAAAGTTTAAAAAATAAGAATCTAAAGATTATAAAAATATACAATATTTATTTATTGAATAATAACTAACATATGGCATGTTAAATGTGAGGGGGAAAAATACAGTGTACAAAATTTGGGTGAGTACGTGTAATTAGGGCAGGCCTAAAATCAAATGTATTGTAATGCTTCTGGTACAGATTTTGTTTTGGTTAAAGAAGTATGTTTGTTATTTAAGAATGACTTAAACTTTTTCTTTAAGCAAACAACAGATCATGAAAATCTAAACGTCATATTCAGACAAGTTTCGTAACAAGACAGCTTATGTTGGAAAATGATTGCCCTGCCATGCAACGGGCTCTCAGCACACCAGCATTTGGCTACATCACTCTGCAAACACCATAACAGTTACATTTTATCCAATGCTAGAGTTCATTTTTAATATTCAAAGCAATGTTTTACCATGTTAAACTTCTATTATCTTTTTGTTTTTACATGACACTTAAAATTAGTTTTTGACAGATAACTCCATATACATAGACTAGTGTATCAAGCTCAGCGTGTTGAGAGAAGGGCAGTAGAAAAGATTTTTATTATGTTCTACATGTGATTGTTTATGCACGACAGTACATTTAAGCTGAGTTTCAGCAAGTCACTTGCCAGAGATTCAAAGCCTGGAAAATAGCACTTTTTCTTCGCAAAATAAAGAATGTACAGGCACCCACACCAGCCTACAAGTTATTCTTTATGAACAACAGAATTGCTTTTTGCCCATTTCAAACAGAACCCTAAATGTGCCCAGCACAGCAAGAGAAAGCATAGGAAGCAGAGTTTAATATTCCAGCCCAGCTCACTGGAAACAACCACCACAAAAAACTAAAATGACAGAGCAGTGTTCTGTGGAGCAACATGATTTGTCTGCTTTAAATGGAGAATAATGGTTTTAAGTTTAGAGCAGAACTAAAGGGCTCAATTACTATTCATGGATTCTGAATTGTTCTACTTTAGAAGCTCCTTTAGCATGAAATGTTCATCAAAATCAATGCATGAAACTATAGAAAAAAAAATAAACACCCAGGTTCCCATATGAATAAAGGGCTTACCCAATTTAGAAAGTGTGAAAAAAATGTATCGCCAATTAGAACGTATCACCAGTTTACACAAAGTCACCTTGTCCAGGAGGACTAAACATTTTAAAATAATAACTCTTGGGTGAATGTTGAGCTATATACATAGTCTTCATATAGAAGACTTTGTTACTATGCCATCATCAATTTTCTCTAATTTTTAAAAACTATACTAATAATTTTCTAAACTTCGGGGCACACATTTTATTAAAACTGACAATTATTGTCAATGGAATTGAGTAGGTTTTCTGAGGAGAATAGGGTAATGATAAATACATCATTTCTTTAACTGTTCTTATATAGAATATCCAAAACTAAATTTCTGGTTAGTAGCCTTCACAGTGAAGAATGGCAATGCTGTGAAAGAATAGTCAGTGGTAGAATAGGTGACAATCCTTTGCTAATTAGAACTGAATATCTGTTATTTGCTTTATTTTTTCTCTCTATATTCCCACAAATCTTTTTCTAAGATTATACAAACAACAATGGATAACGTGACTCTCCAATCATACAATTAGGAACAAAAATACCTCTTCATTTGTGAAATACATCAATTTTGATTGGTTTTCCCTTTATTATCTTACAAGCATGGCATAATCTAAAACACCAGTAATAAACTAAGGTCAAAATTGCTTAGCTTAAGCACAGACTTCATAGGAAGACATTTGCTTTTATGTTGATATTGGTAAACTTTAACGTGGACTATTTTGAATTATGATTGCATTTCATTTGTTATATTAAAAATGTCAAATCCTAAAACCAAGCAAAATATTATCTGCATTTTTGGATTTTTTTTTTTTTTTACATTGTGTAGAATGGTAAAGTCCTGAAGGCAATTTGAAAGCCTTAGTTAACCAGCTCCTTCTGTTTGCATATTCAATCCCTCAATGTAACATATGCATAATTTTATCATCATTGTGTGCCATCTGGAGTATACTGATTGAACTGCAGTTTGAAAATGAGGGTTAAAAGATAATTTGGTTGCATACATTTAGAACTGAAATATCTCTCATGGAGCAGAACAGAGTTATTTAAAAACAGAACTATGCTTAAAGATGAAAATATATTCCATAAACTCAAGAAAACCAAGAAAGACAATTAGATGTCCTCATGCTTTTTCACTTCAAAGCTTCTTCAAATTTTATTAGCAATTGTATTCAAAGGGAATTGTGGAAAAAAAAAACACAAAAAACAAAAAACAACATTTGTACCTACTTAATGCAATCATTCCACATCATTTTTCAGGCTACCTTTCACATTTTCCTGAATTTCTCTGGGAAGATCTGGCACATGATCAGCAAACAATATTAGCTAAAATGCTGGTGTAAGCAATGAATTTTTTTCACAATACAATCACACAATGTTAGGAGAAGTCAAAATTTGCATTAGTGCATCAAATGTGAACATGATTGCTGAGTGCGATTGCCGTGCAAATATATTATGGCCATGTTGAAGATGGAAGATTTTTCTAATCCAGAATTGTTACTTTCAGTTGCCTGTGTGGTGAAACCCTTTATAAGGCCAAGTTTAAAATGCAATTCCCTCATATATAGTTCCAAGAACAATAACTTATCATAGTCTCTCTCAAAACTTCACTTTTTCACATTTTGTAATGCCACTACATGTCTGAGCCAACATATTATAAGGGATCCCTATGTTACATGGTCAAAAGTATAGCCATTAACAAAGAAACTCAAGACCCAGACTTGCTAAAAAAATTAATAATTTTTAAAAGTCTACATAATGCATGCTATTCCTTCTTAACTTTTCCTTTGTTTTTAAAGAAAACTTTTTTAAGAATAACTTTCCTCAAATTATACATTCCTAAATTTGTTGTAAGAAGAAGCCTTATTAACAAATAACCATCTATCGCCCAATACCAAGCATTACCTCCCCAAGTGCTGCTTTCCGGCTCAAGGTAAAGTCAATCTTACACTTGCCTCTTCAGAACTGAAACTTTCTCCCTCTTTTCACTCCGTTTTAGGCACAAATTTTTCTGGCATATGCTGATACCATTAGGAGTCACACTCTCAGAGCAGATCTCAAGGTATGAGGTCAAGATTGTGAGTGGACATTCTTGCCGTTTAAAACTACATCTTTCCTTTCTCCAGAAGAGCAAAGACAAGCAGGTGTCTAATCTATTACTATCCTGTCACAGAACATGACATTCTGATTCAGTCAGTAGAGACTCACAATAAACTTGAAATCGCATTGAGTGCCTCCCTGGTATGACAATTGATTACATCTCTTAACCTTTCTGCATCTGTGGTACCATCTGGAGCATTTAGCGCTTACATTTTTCTACACAAAGAACAGGTAACAGCCTATAGACCCACATACAGATTCAATCATGCTACTGTAAGTCTGTAACAACAATAAAAAGGAAAAAGAACACAGTAGCCAGAATCACCTTGATTTTGTAAAAAAAAAAAATCATTCTAAAGAAAACTGAATACATACCCTAGAAATCATATTTTATAGACTAATGTAGGATTATCAATTTGAAGCAGTATCCACTTACTCTTGGAAAATTTTTTCAGCCACAAAAGAGACAGGAAATAAATCTTATAGGAAACTATTGTGTGCCAGAGGCTTTACGTACATTATTTTCCATTCAATTCTAAGTACAGTAGTGAGAACTAATGTCACATATTAGTATAAAACCAACACTTTGAAGTGTTAAATAATTTGAGCAAGGCTACATAAACCTCCAGTCATGGAGTCAAGTTACAAACCAGGGCTTCTCCCAAAGCAATTATTCTTCAGGCTGCATCCTTAAAATCAATGTGGTTTAATATTCATTAACCCTTTTGACAAATACTAGAAACCCCTATTAGTTGCTGAATAAAGTAACAGATATCTCTCTCTGTGCTAAGTAAGACAACACTTTGTGATATCTGGAGGTTCTATGACCATTGCAGGATACATAGCAACATTTCTGCCCTCTACCCTCTGTGTGGCAGAAGCGCCGAATCTCTGTCATCACAATGTCTCCAGTGAAGGCTCCTGGGGGCAGTCCTCCACCGCCACTGCTACTACCTTGGAGAACTATTGGTTTTGAATATGGTGAGTGGATGATTTTTTTGTAAAACACGTGAAGAGTATAAACTCTTGGAGAACAGGAATTGTCCTAATAATCTCTGTAGCATTTAACATAGTAACCTTCTCTCAAAATGAGACCTTAAGAAAATCTTAATTGATGAGTAAATGAATGAAAGAATGAATTAAAAATGTGTGAACAAACTGCAGATGACATATTTCTGTTAAAACCAAAAATTACCATTGGTGCCAGTGCTCATCAATTACAAATAAGTGAGGGAGATCAGGCTGGATTTCCTCTTTCTTAACTATCTGGCTCCCAGACAGAGGAAAAACACAAAGTGTGTAAGAGAAAGCATTACCCACATTGGCGCCTCTTCGGACACGACTGACCTGAGGACTTCTCCTTCCTCATGTATCTTATGCAGGGTCTCAGCCTGTCCTGACAGTGTGTTCTCCTGTCCCACTGTCAGCTTCGAGGTGGGGCAGAAGTCCATAAGCAATTGTTTCCATTAAATAGAAAGGTTATAATGGTAGCCTTTGATAACATCATTCTCACCTTTTTGTGTTTCTAAGTATCACCTTAAGTAAAAGGAACAGTAGATTTATGGCAACACATGAGGAAAACTCAGAACCCATCATCTCTGTAATCTGTGCTAAAGCCCTTAGCGAGTGTAGAAAGGGGCTGTTCTGATGTACAATTTACTGTTGTGATCCTTACTAATGATTTCCGCCCTTGGACATGCAATTTTATAGTGACTTCCATTTTCTCTCTAAATTTACTTATAGAATTTTTAATAAGGAAAGAGAAAAAGTGAACAAATCACATCCACAATAACAGTGGAAAAACAGATACTTTGTATGTGCCGTAAATATTAACGATGTCACACAGTGATAACAGGTGCTCGTGACTTTACTCCACAACATATGATTTAATTCCTTAAGCAACTTTTAAAAACAAGGAAAATAATAACTAGGAAGTTTACCAGCAATGTTGCCTTAAGAAGACACAGGGTATTTTGGAACATACATCTCTAAGGCTTCCTTCCTAATTTCTGCTTCATTCCCAGATCCCAGAATCGGCCTTCAGTGCCACTGGACATCTCTGGAATAGCATGTCAGTGAAACTCAAGCAGGACACTCAACTTCACTTCTAAAAATGCCACTTCTTCAAAAGTAACTTCCCCTTTCCTCTGAGGAAGGTTCTGATGGTAGAGGCTGCTGAGGCTTTCCAATTCAAAGCAAGATCAAATCACGCCTAAACTGCCGAGAACTGAATCACAATGAGAGCACAGGAAATAGGCTCTGTTAGTAATGTGGGGATCATGAGATCACACTGAGAGCTGCTGTCCCTATACCTCTTGGTTTCCCCTTTCAAGCCACCTCGTTCAGTCTTCTCCCAAATTGATAGCAGAGGAGCATATATACTCTAGATTCACATCATTTCCTGCTTGTCAAGCACATATCTGAGTCACCTACTGAGTTGTCATCTTTATTCATGGCAAGATGTCCATTTTTGACAATTCATTGCTTTTCAGCATGAAAAGAGAACACCACTGCTTAAATATGGAGAAAGTTACATTTTCAACAGTTGAAGTAAACTACAGCATTTTTAAACTCATCAGTGAAGAAAAGGAGGTTTGCAAATCCTGACGTTCCTGCTGTTTCTACAAAGTGCATTACCTAAAGATTATGAATTCTAAAGACTGTAGAAACCATGAGAATTTATCAAAGGACACAAAGAAAACAGAACTATTCCTTTTAAAAAATGTGTTCAGAAGTCTCAAGAAATCACCAATGAATTACAGTCATTTATGAAATCCCATGTGGCAGCATTTGGTTAACAGGCCAAGGCAGGGTCCCAAATACAATCAACTATTTTAAGGACAAAGCACCTTACCCTTATGCACGGGTAAATGACCACTTTGTCCTTCCTAGCCCCCATTCTTGTAATTGCATTTCTGAGTGGCATAGGAACAAATCGGGCTCATTTGACCCTTGTCTCTTCTAGTCAAAAGAAGGCTTCCTTTCAAACAAGTGACAAGTTGGTTGAGTATGCTGCACATTTATATTACTGTTGCAAGTATATGGCTCCTGGCAAAGTAAGCAAGGTATAATTTCCTAGGCGAAATGCTATGTTGCTTGTATCTATCTGGGGAAAAAAACATATATCATTTAAATAGAAGGGAAATAATGGAGGATAAAGGATATGTGGAAACAAAACAGACTGTGTGATTGATACATGCCTACAGGACACATAGTTGGCTAAGACGCTGATGGGCTCCAGCTATCAGAAGAGTGAGTTTTCATTCTTTCTACTTCTGAGAGAGTCAGACCTATATTCATGAACTGTGTAATATTTCAGTCAGTGGTACATCACATAAACAATAGTGATCCCATAAGATTAAAATGAAGCTAAAAAATTCCTCTTCTTAGTGTTGCCATATGTGTGGTAACGTAGAGCAAAGCATTATTTATAAGTCTGTGGTCATGTTGGTGTGAACAAACCCAAGGTGCTTCCAGTCATATAAAAGCATAATACATATGCTTATGCATAGTACATGATACCTGACAATTATAGTAAATGACTATGTGACTCATCTATGTATTTACTATGCTATACCTTTTATCTTTATTTTGAAGGGTACTTCTTCAACATATACATATATGTTTTAGGGAAGCAAAATGGCCAACTAGAGACATCAATCACCTGATTATCTCAGAAAGTAGAAAAGAGGTTCAGTGTTAAAAATATGGCCCTGATGGAATTCTGAGAGAAAAGTCCCAGACATTACTGGACACCACACAAGAAGAAGTTGTAGAGCAGAAAAAGAAGGGACAAGATTTTGGTAGAGATCAATCCCTAAGGAATTTGGAACCCATAGAAAGAATAGATGGAGGAGCTTGTTTTTTCTCTTCTCATACCTCTGGCAGTCTTTAGACTCCCAAACTGTTGGACAGACACTCTACCCTCATGAGCAGAAGCACTATTGCCGTCAGGGAACTGGGAGCTTTCTGAGAACAAAGCAGTGGACTGCCAGCCCCTATGGGGTTGCTCTCCCTTAACACATATCCAAGCCAAGGCAATGGGGGCTATATTGCTTTTCCACCTACTGAAAGTCTTCTTCCTGCCTAGGGAGCTTCAATACTTCAGTTACCATATCAGTGAACCCCGCACAAACATTTCTCAACACCCACATGGACTGTAGTAGTCACAGGGAACAGTGGGTTCAGGGGGACATATGTGAGCTCAGAGCTTGGAAATCACAGCCATAACACTTCCCACATGGGACAGCATGGGTGCTCTAAGGAACAATGATCTTAGTGCTCTAGAGGGCTATTCCCTTTCTTTTAGTTATGCCTACAAAACCAAGGGTTCCAAGGAGAGAAGGGCTCTCGTCTTTCTCTTGTCTTATAGTAGACAACTGCTATAGTCTACAAAAACTTCTAATTAAGAAAACCACCACACTAATATTCCCATTAAAACCCTGATGTGGACTAAGAGGTACCTGGACTGGGAGCTCCCTGTCCGTTGACCCTCCCTGGTGCTGCCCACTTGGCAGCTTCCACAAAGCAGGAATACCCTCAAGGTTTACAGTCATTTAACCTGCATAAGCACTGAGAGGGCAACTTAAGAAAAGCAAGCCTCTGCCTGTCATGGTTGTGCAACTTGGAGAATCAGAAAACAGGACTGTAATCTTGATCCCATCCCCCAGAACTTGGCCATATCATTCAAGTGCATGGAAGATAGATTTGAGAACTGATCTTGGAAGGAGAGAAAGCCCATGTGGGCAAAACTAAAGGGAGAAGGTGTGGGTCTGGGCTATAGCACACTAATGGAGCACCCCCTTTCCCACAAGAAAGCCACAATTTCACTACAGATCAGAATCCCGGGCAGAGAAGTTTAAAGCCGACAGCAGCATTGCAGGTTACCTCTGCTGGGTTGGGCTGCTGTGGCCAGATGCCTGAGGGAGATCCACAGGGCAAAGGAAATGGGAAAAGAATGAAACCTACTCCCACTTTCTGGACTGCAAATCTCAGACTGCTCCACCCCACCAAGGAGAATTTCTAGAATGATGAGCTCACTACAGCTCCTCCAAAGTAGCTTTCCCCAGTGGCCTGGGACCTGACCCTGAACCACTGCTAAGACAGAGATTGTGCCCATCTTTGTGGAGCCTGAACATAGTCTCATCTTACCCAGCTCTAACAAGCCTTAGCCACCCCACCCCCCATCTACCTTAGTGATAGTAGAGCACAAGGATAGGTCATCTGGGAGCTCCAGGGCCCTGCTCATTGCCTGTGACATAAGAATGCTTCTCCTGATCAATACACACTGCACAAAGGGCCCAGAAACACTGCTGCAGCTGATTCTCTTCTGCAAATGCCACCTACTTGCAAGGAGATCAATTTGTATAGCCCATTACAGCATTTATTGACTCAGTTATATAGGGCTTAGCCTACTCTTATCCACAAACACCACCTACTGTCTCAGAAACAAAACTAGCCATACCTATAAAATATGCTGTTAATAAAACCACAGAGATGAGGAAAGAGAAAAGATTTCAGAGGTCTCCATCTCTTCTTCTCAACAAGAGACAGGGAATCTGCCTACACACTTAGTGCACAGCTGTTATAGTACACAGAAACTTACAATTAAGAAAACCACCGAACTAAAGATATTTATAACTAAGGTAGTCATTCAGAACCTAAGCCTTCCTGAAAGTACCCACAAGTAAAGCCAAAGGTCCTTACCTAACATATGCTATAGGCACACATTAAGAGTGGAGGGAGGGAGAAAATCCCTTCTAAATAACAGAAAATCCAAAAACAACAAGCTAACAGCTGCTCTCTCTAGATGGAAAAGAATCTGTGCAGGAACTCTGGAAGTATGAAAAATCACCTTGGAAGCATCCCTTTAAAAGGATAACAATAGCTCTCTAGTAATGAATTCTGACTGAAATGAAATGACAGACAAGGAATTCCAAATATGGATTGTAAGGAATCTCAAAGTTACTCCATGAAGTAACTTACAAAGGAAAATTTGCCAGACTAACAGCAGAATTCTCAACAGAAATCTTATAAGCCAAAAATGACTGGGGTCTTATCCTAATCTTCTACTGAATAACTGTTGACCAAGAATTCCTTATCCTGTAAAATTAATTTTCAAAATTAAAGGAGAAGTAAACTCTTTCCTAGACAAGTTAACACTAAGAAAATTTGTCACCATTACATCTGCCTTACAAGAAATGCTCAAAAATTCTCTAAAAATTGAAAAGAATAGTCGATACTTGCCATTCTTAAAACATTCAAAAGTAAAAGATCATGGCTTTTATAAAACAGTAACATAAGGAAGAATACAAAGTCTACCAATCAAAATCAACACAATGACTTAAAGAGTATTTCACTTATCAATATTAACAGTAAATGCAAATGGCCCAAATACCCCATGTAAAAATTATAGAATGGCAGAATGGATTTTAAAAAACTCAAATTTCTGCTGTCACCAAGAAAACCATTTAATTTACAAATATTCTCATAGAGTTAAGGTAATGGTGTAGAAAAATATTTCATGCAAACGGAAACTAAAAGTGAGCAGGAGGAACTATTCTTATATCGAATAAAACAAACAGACTTTAAATCAATAACAGTTTCAAAAGACAAAGATGATCACTATATGGTGAAAAAGGGATCATTTAAGCAAGATGATATAACAATTCTAAATATATATACACCTAATACAGAGCTAGAAGATTCATAAAACAAACACTACTAGACCTAAAAAAAGAAATAAATAGTAACATAATAATAATGGGAGATTTCAGGACTCCATTGACATAACTGGAGAGATCATTGAGGCAGAAAATGAACAAAGAAACACTGGACATTAACAAGATGGTAGAACAAATGGACCTAGCAGACATTTACTGCATATTTTACCCCAATACTGTAGAATATACATTTTTCTTATCAAATATGGAACATTCTCCAAGATAGGGCATATGTTCTGCTACCAAACAAGTCTCAACAAATTTTAAAAAGTCAAAACCATATCATTCATTATCTTAAACTACACTGGAATAAAATTAGGAATTCTAAAAGGAACTCTTAAAGCTATGCAAATAAATGGAAAATAAACAACTTGCTGCTGAATGATCTTTGGTTCAATGATTAATTTGAGATGAAAAAAATTAATTGAATGACAATGGTGACACAAACTATCAAAATCTTTAGGATAAAGGAAAGACAGTGATAAGAGGAAGTTTTTATAGCACTAAATGCACACATCAAAAAGACAGAAAAGTAACAAAAACACAAACTAATATATCTCCTCTCAGAACTAGAAAAATAAGAACAAATCAAGCATAACTTTAGCAGAAGACACGAAATAATAAAGACCAGAGTAGAACTCAATGAAATTTAATCCCAGTAAACAACACAAAAGATTAAAGAAACAAAAGCTGGTTCTTTAAAAAGATAAACAAAATCGATAGACTACTTTCTAGATTAATCAAGAAAAGAAGATGGAGGACTCAAATAAACTAAATCACAAATGAAAAAGGAGACATTACAAATTATAACAAAGAGGCTCGGCACCTGTGGTTCAAAAGGCTAAGGCCCCAGCCACATTCACCTGAGCTGGCGGGTTCGAATCCAACCTGGGCCCGCCAAACAACAATGATGGCTGCAACCAAAAAATGGCTGGGCATTGTAGTGGGTGCCTGTAGTCCCAGCTGCTTGGGAGGCAGAGGCAAGAGACTCACTTGAGCCCAGGAAATGGAGGTTGCTGTGAGCTGTGATGTCACAGCACTCTATCCAGGGTGACAGCTTGAGGCTGTCTCAAAAAAAAAAAAAAAAAAACAAATTATAACAAAGAAGTACCAAAGTTCATTCAAGACAATAATGAACACCACTATACACACAAACTAGAAAATTTAGAAGAAAGAGATAAACTTTTAGTAACACACAATGTCCAAAGCATATATAAAGAAGTAACAGAAAGTTGGAACAGACCAATGATGAGTAGTGAAATGGAATCAATATTTAAAAGTCTCCCAACCAAAACAAAAAAGCCAAGACCAGTTGGATTCATAGCCTAATTCTATCACAACTAAGAAAAAACTGATAACTATCCTACTGAAACTATTTCATGACATTGAAAAGGACGGAATTATCCCTCACTTATTCTATTAAGTCATTATTACCCTAATAACAAAGCAAGAAAGAGACACAGCAAAAAATAAAAACCACAAACCAATGTCCCTCATGAAAATAGATGCAAAAATCCCCTACAAAATACCAAAAGCACATCAAAAAGATAATTCACCATGACGTGGGTTTTATCCAGGAATGTAAGAATGGTTCAACACATATGAGTCAATAAATGTGAGTCAGCACAGAATAAACAGAATTGAAAACACAAACCATACCATCAATTCAGCAGATTCAGCAAAAGCATGTGAAAAAAAATTCAATCTCCCTTCCTGACAAAACCCCTCAACAAACTAGGCATACAGGGAATATACCTCAAAATAATAAAACCCATATATAACACATGGACAGTCAATATCATATTGAATGGGGAAAAACTGAAAGTATTTCCGCTAAGAACTGAACAAGAGGAGTATTCCCACTTTCACCACTCTGGCAACACAGTGGACATGGAAATCCTAGCAAGAGCAATCAGATAAAAGAGGAAAAAAAATGTCACTCAAGTTGGAAAAGAGGAAGTCAAACTGTCCTTATTTGCCACTGATTAATCTTTTACCTAGAAAATTCTAAAGATACCTCTAAAAATGTCCTAGATTGATAAATGAATTTAGTAAAGTCTCAGATTACAAATTAAATGTAAACAAATTAGTAGAATTTCCATACATTAATGACAACCAAGATAAGAATCAAGTCAGGAACACAATCCAATTTACAATAGCTGAAAAAGAAAAAAAGACCTTATAATATACATACTCAAGAATGTGAAAAATCTCTGCAAGGAGAAGTATAAAACACTGATAAAAAATATCATAGATGACACACGAAAAAATGAAAAAAATCCCATTTCATGTATAGGAAAAAGCAATATTCTTAAAATGCCCATGCTGCCCAATGGAATATACAGATTTAATGCAATTATTATCAAATACCATGCCATTTTCACAAAATTAGAAGAAAAAAATCCTGAAATTTGTATGGACACTCCCCTGCCCCAAATCATGAACAGCCATTGAAATTCTATGCAAAAAGAACAAATCTGCCCTCAAATTATACAACAAAGCAATAGTAACCAAAGCAGCCAGGTACTAGTATAAAAGTAGACAAACAGAACAATAAAATAGAATAGAGGATCCAGAAATAAAACAAATCCCTTACAGTAACTGATCTTTAACAAAGCAAACAAAACATACACTGGAGAAAGGACACCCTATTCAATAAATGGTGCTGGAAAAAATTGTATTGCCTCGCACAAAAGAATGATACTGATCCCCATATCTCACTATATGAAAATTAACTGAAAATGGGTAAAAGACTTAAAGGTAAGACCCCAAAGCATAAAAATAATAGAAGAAAACCTAAAAAGAAAAAAACTATCCTTGAAATTAGCCAAAGTAGAGAATGTATGACTAAGACTTCAAAAGCAAATACAACAAAAACAAAAATAAATAAATGATACACTTAAAAAGATCTGCATATGACTCAGCACCTGTGGCTCAACCGGCTAAGGCGTCAGCCATGTACACCTGAGCTGACGGGTTCCAATCCAGCCCGGGCCCGCCAAAACAACAATGACGGCTGCAACCAAAAAATGGCCGGGCGTTGTGGCGGGCGCCTGTAGTCCCAGCTACTTGGGAGGCGGAGGCAGGTGATTCACTTACGCCCAAGAATTGGAGGTTGCTGTGAGCTGTGATGCCACAGCACTCTATCCAGGGTGACAGCTTGAGGCTCTGTCTCAAAAAAAAAAAAAAAAAGATCTGCATAGCAAAAGAAAGAATCAACAGAGTAAGTAGAGGACTTGTGGGATGTGACAAAATATTCAGAAGTTGTACCTCTACATAACAAAGATCTAATATCCAAACTCTATAAGGATCTCAAACAAATCAGCAAGAAAAAAAAAATCCCATTAAAGAGAAAACGACATGAAAAGACATTTTTCAAGGAAGACAAACAAATAACCAACAAATATACAGCAAAATTCTCAACATCAGTAATCACTAAGGAAATACAAATTAAAACCACAATGATATAGTACCTTAGCCCTGCCAGAATAGCATATATTAAAAGTCAAAAAACAGTGGATGCTATCACAGATGCAGTGAAAAGTGAACATTTACACCACCAGTGGGAATGTAAATTAGGACAGTCTCTATGTGAAACAGTGTGGAGCTGTCTCACAGAACTAAAAATAAACCTACCATTCCATCTAGCAATCTCACTAATGGAAAAACTATTGAAAGGAAAACACTCACTTTATAAAAAAGACACTTGAACCTGTACGTTTACCCTGGCAGAATTCATAACTATGAAGAAAAGGAACCAACCTAAGTGCCTACCATCTGTTGAGTGAATAAGAAAATGTGGTATATACACATATACATCATGGAATACTACTCAGCCATAAAAAGAATGAAATAATGACTTTTGTAGTAACCTAGATGGAAGATGGAACTGGAGGGCCCTTATTCTAAATGAATTTTAACCCAGAAACCCAGAAACAAAAAAGCAAATACCGCATGTTCTCATTTGTAAGTAGGAGCTAAGCAATGGTATGCATGGTCATACAGTGTGATTCAATGGACACTGGACACTCAAAAAGGTAAGGCCAGGAGGGGTGTGTGGGAAGAAACATTACCTATTGGTACAACGTGCACTATTAAAGTGATGGGTGTATTAAAAGTGACTTCTCTACTATGCAATTCATCAATGTAACAAAAAATGTTTGTCCCACCAAATCTATGTTAATTAAAAAGAAGATAATTTAAAAAGTGTTAACTGTGAAACAGCCTCCGGCAGCTACTTCAGGAGATATTCTAGAAGAAGAGTTCGTTGCCACAAGAGATGACAGCGCCATCCTGTTGTTTCCCCTGAAGACTTACCTTCCAATGCAACAAGATGTGGAGGTGGAAGATAATGACATTCATGATCCTGACCCTGTCTAGGCCTTGGATAATGTGTGTGTGGGGGTGGGTGGGTGGGGGTTAGTTTTTAACAAAAAATAAAAAGGAAAAAAGTTTACAGAATAGTATATTAAGAAAAGAATATTTTTTACTGTCTATTGTGTTTAAGTTTTATGCTATGTCTTATCACCACCAAAAAGTCAAAAAGTTTAAAATTTTTTCAAGTTTATAAAGTAAAAATGTTATAATAATCTAAGATTAATTTATATTTAAGAAAAAATTGTTGTATAAATTTAGTGTAGCCTTCATGCAAGACATTTATAAAATCTATCATTCTGTATATATAGTAATGTCTGGGGTCTCCCCACTCACTCACCCCTCACTCACTGATTCACCCAGAACAACTTCCATTCCACAAGCTCCAATTATGGGAAATAGCCTATACAGATGTAACAGTTTTTATTTTTTATGCCATACTTTCACTGTACTTTTTCTATGCTTAGATTTGGCTCAATATATTAATACTTACAACTGTGATCCAATTTTATTTTTAGTCTATTCATTACAGTACCATGCTGCACAGGTTCACAGCCTGGGAGCAACAAGCCAAACCATGTTACCTATGTATACAGTAGGCTGTAACTGCTAATTTGTGTAAGTACATTCTATAATGTTCACATAATGAGGAAATCATCCAATGATGCATTTATCAGAGCATTGCCCCTTCATTAAGTGATGCGTGACTTCCAGAATGATCTTTATTAATTTCTCCAACAAATACCTGCTTTTTGAAAACATATTGTAGAAATGAAAGAGCTGAAAAAGGAAAGAAAATAAGAACAAGCATGTTGCCTATTTCCTTCCCCCCATCTGGTTTATTTGATGACTAGGAAAAATATAGATGAAATGATACATAGAGAATTATAGATTTAAAAACTAGACCTGTTTTTCTGTTTACCATACATACTTTTGCCTCAAATGTCTATAACAGCCAAATTCATAATTGCAGAGAGGTGGAAACAACCCAAATGCCTTTCAACACATGAATGGATTAATAAACAGTGGTAAATGTATACCACAGAATACTATTCAGCCATAAAAAGATGGAGATTTTGTATCTTTTCTAACAATTTGTATGTATTTGGAGAACACTCCTGTAAGTAAAGTATCACAGGAATAGAAAAACCAACTTCACATGGGCTCAATAGTAAATTGAAACCAGAAGATTAACAACTACATTCTTACTCAAGAGAAAAACTTAATTAAATTCAAGCTGAATGGGGAGAGGGTTCAAAAAGTTCCCACCCAAAGGGAACAGGTGTAGGGAAAACTTCCTGGGTCACGGAGACAACTACAACTTGGACTTTCCCTTACAAATGCAAAGAATGTAACCTAATCGTTTGTACCTTCATATTAATCTGAAATTTAAAAAATAATAACAAAATAAAACAAAACTATATCTTTTTTCTCTTCCCTAAGGATTTTTTTTTACCCTGTGTCATTTATTCCTTTCCTTCTCCCTTGCCTTTAAATATTTGTGCTCAGTTGCTTCACTTTACACCACATATACACCCTCAGCAATTTAACCATATCCAAAAATTTATGTGCTATCAGTCAACAGCAAGGTATGCAAACATTTCATGAAAAGAGGCAGATAGAAAATATTTTTGGCTGCGTGGGCCATATAGCATCTGTCATAGAAGTACATGCATTCTATTCTGCCATGTAGAGAAAGCCGGCATGGACAATACATAAACAAATGAGGGCGTCTGTATTCCAATAAAACTTTATTTATAAAACAACTGGAAGGCTGGATTTGGCTTGTGAGTCATAGTTTGTCAACACCTGATCTATAAACTAAAATTAAAATCCTTTGTTTTTAGTCTAGACTAGAGCCTTCTATTCTGATGCTTCTAACAGTATCTGTTCCATGATGTTCCACTGACCACTCAAGCCTCAGTCACTACTTTTTCCACCAAATCCTCCATCCATGTCCTATATTTCAGGGTTTGACATACTGTCACTTCCCTCTCCCAAAGTTATCACTAATTAATACTTTTCTTCCTTGTCCCACTTTAAACATTTTTGTAAAATTTGCTGCCTGAACATATTCTTAACCTTCTTCTTATATGTCTTCACATCTGCCGCTTTAATGAAGTTAAAAAAAAAAAAAAAAGAATCATCTCTTTCTTCAATCTACTACATGTGTGCTCTTTGTAAAGTCTAAGTATGATCGTGTTCTGCACCTATGCAAATCTTTTTGGGCTCCCCAAAGCCTGAAACATCAATCCTTTACAAGATTACAGGGCCTAATTTTAGACCTCCTTAATTAGAGACTCCAGAGATGATAGATAATTATTTCAAATAATAATTTCACTGCAGGATGGCATTGACAAAACCTGGTGCTAACTTACTTTTTCAGGAAATCTAGTCTTGGATACATTTCCAAGAAACCTTCATGATTTAGTGCAGATATACATCTTAAACCTCAGCTATTTTCCCCAAACCCTTATTCACATGCAAATGTTTTTGGTGATTTACACATAGCCCACTAAACTCTTTACTTTGGGGGACATACTGACTACAGGCATACTGTCATTCTAATGGCTAGTTCTTACAGTTTTTGCTAGAGCAATGTCCTCAAGTTACTGAGGTTGCTTTGTCCACTCACAGAAGTAATTCAGAATTACATCCCCTGAAGAGTCATCACTAACCAATAATTTCAGGAAGGAAAGAATAGGTATACAGTAGAACCTCTGTAAGTTGACCACGCATGGGACTGTAACAAACTGGCCAACATATGGAGGCATTCAACATAAAGAACTAGGCCTACCGTATGGATCTTTATATGTGGTGCATGCCCAGTGTATGCTAATACGTCAGCTTGAGGAGGTGGTCAATGTAGGGAAGTGGTCAACCATGGGGGTTCTACTGTATTACCAGGTCCTGTCCCCTTCTTGGGATAACCCTTAAAATGTGAGCTAGGTTATGTTCAGAATTACCGAGTGGGACTGAGCCAAAGTTCTCAGAATTTATTCAACTTTATGCTTGTAGTTGACCTCTGTGATGGTTAATCCCATGTGTCAACTTGACTGGCCCATGGTTCCAAGATACTTGGTCAGATACTATTACTAGTCTGGATGTTGCTGTGGAGGTATTCTAAAAATGAGATTAACATTTAAATCAATGACTTTGAAGCATATTACCTTTCATGATGCATATCAGTGGTTCTCAACCTTCCTAATGCCATGACCCTTTAATACAGTTCCTGTAGGTGATGGTCTCACAGATTGAGAACCATTGAAGTGGATGAACCTCATTCAATCATTTGAAAGTATTAAGAGAAAAAAAAAACAAAAACATGGAGGTCTCTTGAGGAAGAGGGAATTCTGCCAGCAGATTGTCTTCAGACTCAGGCTGCAGCATCACCTCGGCCCTGGTTCTCCAGTCTGCCGGCCTATGTTCCATACTCCACAATCACATGAATCAAATCCTTAAAATAAATCATTCTCCATATAAATATGCATAATGAGATGTAGAGAAAGAGAGATGATAGAGATGATTCTATTTCTCTGGAAAACCTTGACTAATGTAGCCTCCTGTCCTACTTTGTCCCATGTCCCTGCGCCTCTGCCAGGATTTTTGGAAATGGTTCTGCAAAGACCCTACTCAGTAGATTAAAGACTTTAGACCTAGTCCGGGGCAGGGGGATACTGAAACATGTATGTTTCATATAGATAGCTTTGATGTGAATCCTGGCTCAGGGTCAACTTCTGGGACACTGCAGGTAAGACCACATTCCATACCTTATCTATACACACGTCTTTGCAAATGCTCTCTCAAGATTCCACACCTTTGCATATCCTACTCCCAGCTCTCCTTTTGTTCCTACTCCATGTCTACCAAAGACAGCGGTTCTCCACCTGTGGGTCAAGACCCCTGTGGGGGTCTCCTGCATATCATGTATTTACATTACAGTTCATAACAGTAGCACAATTACAGCCATGAAGTAGCAATAAATATAATTTTATGGTTGGGGGTCACCACAACATGAGGAACTGTATTAAAGGATCATGGCATTAGGAAGGTTGAGAACCACTGACCTAAGAGATTCACTTAATTGTTTAAGACCTGACTAATATATCTCAACTCTTGGGAGAACTTTTCAGAATCGTCAGGTAGGTTCATATTACTTGTATTTCTCCCTTACTAGTCCTAGGGATCCTTAAGGCAGAGTTTGTTTTAAGTCCAACTTTATAATACAGTCACCTAGCAGTGTGCCTGATATATACTAAGCACTCAATAACTTCTTTGTTGTTGTTGGGTTTTTTTGCAGTTTTTTCCGGGACCAGGCTTGAACCCACCACCCCCAGCATGTGGGGCCAGTGCCTTACTCCTTGAGCCATAGGCACTGCCCAGCACTTAATAACTTTTTCTTGTAAAGGTGTTAGAAAATAAAAAAGAGATAGTTTTGGAGGTTAAAATAAAAGTATGTTTTAGTATTCTCTTGTCCCAAAAAGCAATGTTATGTTTGGAAAGTTACTCCACATAAGTGCTTAAGAAAAACAAAAATATTCAAATAATTATAAGGAAATAGATATGCAACCACCAAAGGAACTCCAAGAGTTCTGTTAAGAATTTGCAAATAAAAAATGAGAAAGCATTGCTTAAAAGTAGAACTTCTTTTAAAATTTTATAAGGTTGCTCATATAATCTTGGTAGGAATGTAAATTAGTACAATCTCTATGGAAAGCAGTATGGAAATTACTCAAAAAACTAAAAGTAGACCTACCATTCCATTCAGCAACCACACTATTGGAGATCTATCCAAAGGGTAAGAAGTCATTTTATAAAAAGACACCTGCACTCATATGTTTATAGCTGTACAATTCAGAATTGCAAAGCTACGAACCAACTTAGTGCCCGTCAACAAATGAATACATAAAGAAAATGTGGCATCTATGTATTTAGAAAATATTTTCTTAATTAAAATACGTGTATAGAGTTTGGGCTCAGAAAGAGGAGATACTAATAGTACCTACGTAGTACAGGTTTGCTATTATTAAAAATTAAATAAAATAGCATTCCTTGGCAAATATGTTCTTGATTGATGTTATTTATTATGATGTTTTATGCCATTCATGAATACAAATATCCTGTTGGCTTTTATTATCCCTAGAACTGTCACATTTCTTTTCATCACAGCTATACTATAAGGATAGTGTGCCATCATTCTTCAAATTTGTTAAAACATGTGACTTGAACTTCTAGGAAAAGGAGAAGTTAATATTTTTCTCTCAACAACCCAACTCAACAATCATATATTGTGATTTTATTCAATATATAGTATTTTCTTTGTTGTTAAAATTTTTTAATTTTTGTAGTCAGTTGATTATTCTTGTCATAAACGTCTAGTTCAATATTTCTCAAAAACAACTCTAAAAAATGAAGTATATTATAGCAGTTTATTAATGAGCAATATTTTGCTATATCTTACTCAAGAAAAATCAGCTACATAGCATCCTTAGCTTGACTTTAATCCACCCATTTACAATAAACAGATAAAATCATTTGCCTAAAAATATTTTTATAAAAGCTGGCCTGTTTCATTTACATTATCAAGTGACTATAAATTTATTTACATTTAATAGATATCTCAAAGCTTTTTCCGATTTTAGATAACTGCTGCTAATATTCCCATCATACATAGCAGCATTTTTAAAGGATTAATGAGTAACCATCATATCTTTCTATCATATAGTTACATGCTCCTTTCTTATTTTTTGCGCCTCCACAAAAAAGTCATCTTCCAATTATAACACTCACAAATAAACTATGGTTGACCCAAAAGATCTCAGACAGTTTTCTAACCATCTCTGAAATGATAGTAATTTGTGCAACATAAACCGATGAGTAACTATCAGCATCTCACGCATAATATTTAAGGCCAAGGGGCTCGATGCATTATTGACTTTAAACTCCACGAGTTTCTGAAATCCCTGCTGCACTTCATCTATAGTACTCCTCGAATAACATAGGATAACCTTTTTCCTTGGTAGCTGAACAATGTAATAGAAACTACCTGAGTGGTTAATTATTACAAGGTAGGATAAAAATTGAAGGTTCCAGAGAAAAGGTGCATTATTTGCTCAAGGCTAGAGAGTACTTCAGTATCTCTTAGAGTTTTCCAATTCAAATCTTATATCTGGGACATTAATCACAGTTCAAGGTTATTAACAAAGTAAATTGTGACTGCAGTATATATAGAATAAAAATATGAGGCTAGAGGTACAATTTTTTTTTGTTTTAAAGGAATCAGCTAAAGTACTTAAAGACATTACATACCTTGGGTTGAGAATGGTTGCAGTTTAACACTGCTGCTTCAGAGTTTGCAAAAAGGTGCATATTCTTAAAGTATTTAAATCACAACAAACTTCCGTTTTATAAATTTCTCATTAATTTGATGCTTATGGTTAAAATAGTTTTCCATTGGCAAAATATACCAAGTGGAAAAATTTTCACATAGATATGGAATACTAATGATGCTACATAATGGAACACCAACAAACAAAAGACATCACATATCACTTAACTTTTATGAAATAATATATCCTATGCAATTAAGATGATATGGAAATATAATACTAGTTTCCTCTTTCTAATGCTTATAATACATGATATTATAAATAACCTATAAAGGAATATGATATTATGACTAATTACAATAAAATGAAAATCTAGTACCTGTAACTATTTTTAATGTTTATAAATTTACAAAATCTTACAAATCACATCTTAAAATATTACACATAATCTAGAATAAAATTGGAGTAATGAAAAAGTATTTTGCATATTTAAGAGGGAAAAAATTTCCAGACTATTTTAAAACAGGAAAAGCCATCTTAATTACATTTTGCAATCAGAAGTAGACTTTTTCACTTCTACACTACTAAAAAACATCCTATGTGGCCAGGATGTCATACTCTATCACCACATATTAAAAATTAAGTTGAATGATTTAAAAATGAGCACATGCTGAGTGTAAAGAATGGAAGTCTTTTTAAACAATTGTTTTGTGTTTTTTTCTTTTTTTTAATGAAGATTAAACAAGAATATGCAATGATAATGACCAAGTACATCCAGAGAAACATAGGGGCCTTCAAACCACAGCGGCTTAGAGGATGTGGAAGCCACTCGCTAATTTGCTCAGAATAGTAATTAGATGTGAGAGCCAAGTTTAGGCTAAAGTGGAAAGGAAAGGAAACTAATATTTACAAAGAATATGCTGTTCTGCCTCCCAGGCTTGACGATTTACAATACTATACAGTATCATCAAAACAAGACAAGGAAGGAGATATGATAATTCCTATTGCATATGTTAATATGCAAGATTATAGACATTAGAAATCTGCAGTTTTAAAAAAAGCCCCAAATCGCGCAGCAAATAATGGTGATAGCAGCCGCGCCCAGTTCTCAGGACCTTTACTTGGTGCTACTATTCACACCCAGTTTCTCAGGGCCCTTATTTGGTACTACTCTTCAGTCTGTCTCTCATATAACAAGCTCACGAGAGACTAGTTAGAGTGTAACTCTGTAGACACATCCTGGACCATTAGCAAGCTTTGAGCTTTACTGGAATTGAATTTTCTATCAATAATTTTGGACTGAGGTAAGAAGACTGTCCCTTTTGACACTAGACTGAGATGTGTTCTTTTGTTAAAATCTTATCTATATCAGGACAATGAACTACTAAAAGAGGTAGAGTTTCCAAAATTTTTAAATAGGAACTTTGAACATGGAAAGTGTTATACTGAGCAGGAAAGTAATAGATGGTGAGAAACTCTTCCTGTAAGAGCGTGTGCATAAGAATCTTGTCAGATAACATAAAAGTGATGATGGTAGCAAACTATGAATCGAAGTGCATTAAATCATTTCCTGAGATGTAAAGATTCTGCTATTATTTTCTCCCATTCTGAGGGCTGTCTGCTTGCTTTACTAACTGAGTTCTTGGCTGCCTATAACTCCTCTACTAGGTATATATCCAGAAGACCAAAAATCACATTATAACAAAGATATCTGTATCAGAATGTTTATTGCAGCCCAATTCATAATTGCTAAATTATTAAAAAAGCCCAAGTGCCCATAGACCCACTAAAGGATTAATAAATTGGAGTATATGTATACCATGGAATACTATGCAGCCTTAAAGAAAGATGGAGACTTTACCTCTTTCATGCTTATATGGATGGAGCTGGAAAATATTCTTCTTAGCAAAGTATTCCAAGAATGGAAGGAAAAGTATCCAATGTACTCAGCCCTACTATGAAACTAATTCATAGCTTTCATATAAAAGCTATATTCCAATTATAAGAACATGGGGAAAGGGGCAAGGGAGGGTAAGGGTGGGGAGAGGACGGGCGAAGGGAAATAATTGGTGGGTCCACACTTGTGGTGCATCTTAGAAGGGTACAGGTGAAACTTACTAAATGTAGAATATAAATGTCTGCACACAATAATGAAGAAAATGCCATGAAAGCTATGTCAACCATTTTGATGAAAATATTTCAAATTGTATATAAAACCAGCACATTGTACCCCATGATTGCAATTATGTACACAACCATGATTTAGTAAAAAAAAAAAAAAAAAAAAGATTCTGCTATTAATACGCTGAATGGCCATAAGGAAATTAACCACAACTCTGGTCTTAAATTCATCTCTGAAATGAAATGGATGAGCTTACCAATTTCTCATTGTTTGTTATGCTGTTCTTTGTTTCTCCCTATTCACCTCATTTGAATTTGTCTCTTATGTTATATACTCTGAAATGTTAGCCTTATCTCTTTTTTACTTGATATCACCCAAAATTAAACATCAAAATGACATTTTTAAAGATAATGTGACACAATTATTCATTTGAAGTATTTTAAATTTTATTAATATAAGGTACCTTGTAAAAAGTATGGACCACATTACTCTAGTTTTTAATACAAAAATTAACAAACACTTGAAGTACCATGATCATGTCAAATAATCATTTTAAAGGCAAGCAAGTTGCTTAGAAAACCAGGGATATCGCAGCTATTATGAATTAGCCCATACAGCAAATGATTTAGTCATTTCCCCACTGTGTTTTTTCCTTCACTCTTTTTGTTCTCAAATATTTCTTCCAAAATCTCCTTCCCTCTAAACTCCCATTTTGTGATTTGATTTCATTTTTGCAAATCATAGCATAATTATGTTTCTAATTTATTATCTACTAAGACTTAACATAGAAATAACACAAGCAACTGAGCAAAAAGTAATTGTACATATAGACTCAAGACCACTCTGAAGCCTTAATTTTTCACCCTGTGTCCATGTTTACATCTGTTTTATTTATCCTTATTTTTCTATGAATCTTAATTTTTTAAGTTCTACATGTTAAAGAGAAAATATACTAAAACTAACTTTTCTTTTTCAGAAATATATTAGTTGCGTTAATACACATAGCAATAATTTAGGATGATAAAGTTAACTTCTTATCAGAAACAAAATTATCTTCCTCATGTACCTAGTTGAGTTTAATCACTGCTTATTGTATCCATATACTTTATCAAAATTTGTTGAGGCTTCTTTTATAAATACATGCCTCTTAGTAGAGCATTTAACTGATCTTTTTTATTACTGTTTGTCAAGACTTTCTCAAGATTTTTGAGAATCCTCTGCCATAATATACCAATGTTGATTTAATGATTTATTTCTCATTAAATTTGAATAGAATATTTTCAGATGCATTATATTGATTGGCAAAAAAAATATATAGTATTTTTTAAACATAATAATGATATACATTTAGGTCTTAATTCATTGTGCCCTATAAATGTTCATATAAGTTGTCTTACTTTTTAAAGAATTAAACATATATCTTGTCCTTTTACCAAAAAGAAGCTATTATGAACTCATGCAAAAACTTGCACATGATTGCTCTTATCATTTTTTCTTATAATAACCAAAAATTACAAATAGCCCAATATCCAACATCAAATGTATAAATAAATAAAATGTGGTATACCTAAACAGTGGAATTCTACTTAGCAATAAAAAATGAATGGGTAAATCTTAAAATAACTATGCTGAGTTAAAGGACTTAGAGAAAAAGTATATGCATGCTGTATGATTCTACTACTGTAAAGTATGAGAAAATGTGAACTAATTTATGGTGACAGCAGGTCAATGGTAACCCAGGATACAATGAAGAGATCAACAATGGAAAGGTTACAGAAGGGAACAAGGAAAATCAGGGGGTTGTCACATGCCCACTCCTGTGACTGTAGTGATGGTTTTACAGGTGTATACATTTGTCGAAACTTATCTCATTGTATATTTAAGTACATACAGTTTGTTATATGTCAATTATAGCTCAATAAAAGCTGTTAAAATTTTTGTCTTATTTCAATCTCATTATCATCCTGTGAAGTAGTCAAATTTTCTCATTTGATAGGCAATGCTGGGATTTAAAGAAGTTATCTTATTTTTACATACTATATTTTAAAAATTTATCATACATGAATTTAAATACAGGTTTTTCTCTCAGTTGTATATTCTTTCATCTCAATATGTTCCCTACAGAATGCCATAGTTGATTTAGCACAACTGTTGGCATATTCAAAAATGTCCATTAATAATCTGAACAAGTATCATATAACATTTATCCTATGACTATTATTTTTAATATTTATGATAATGGAATAAAGAACACTTCTTAATATTTTTTCATACAAAACAATTTATGGTATAAAATCATACCTAGCAATAACCTTCCCAGTTTAGTGTCACATAGTTTATCACAAAAATTAAAAGGGAAGAATTGAAAAGAGTTATGTACCATAGAACTGAAAATTTTAAACTAATATCAGCCAGTTATCAGAATCTGGAATTCCCAGTAATGATTGAATAATGGTTCTTTTATGAGAGACTCAGTAAATGTGCTATGTACTCTCTAAAATAGAAAACTGGATAACTTTAGAGGTAAGGCCATAAATAAGAAGGGGTTTTATATGTTTTCTAACTATTTTAAGATATAGGATAGGCCTCTCGATAGTCATTAGACTTGTTTTTACTGTACAAGCCTGATTCTATAACCTTTTCCTCAAAATCAGTGAATTTCTATTCCTCTTAAATTCACAGAAAGGGTGATTCTGGTGACTCAGACAGAGAGGACAGTACATGTGATGGTACTTTGGAAGATAGAATTTGAGAAAACTGATATATACAGAGTAATGTCACTAGTAGAAGTACATTACAAGGAGTGTCCTTTTCAGATGGTGCCTCAGTTTAGCAGCAGTTCTCAACCTGTGGGTCATGACCGCTTTGTAACAATGAAAATGCATCCTGCATATCAGATATTTACATTATGATTCATAACAGTAGCAAAATTACAGTCATGAAGTAGCAAATAAAATAATTTTATGGTTGAGGGTCACCACAACATAAGGAACTGTATTAAAGGGTCGCGGCATTAGGTGGCATTAGGAAGATTGAGAAGCACTGGTTCAGAGCTTCAGAAAACAAGAAAATAGCTCAGGAAATGTTTCCATCTAAGTTAAGGCAAAACAGTTAATAAATTCTACCAGTTAATGATAATTACTTAAGCATCTTAAATATGCTCTCCAATTGTATATCTGAGAAAAAGATTTCATAGCATTCAAGTGACTATGACATCAATGTAAATTATAGACACCCTTTATTGTCAAATGTTGACTTGGACTTAAATTTCTCATCAATGAGATATGAATATAAAGAAAAGAATGTAGTGAGTTTTGAATAAAGCTACTTCAACATAAGATAAAGTGAACATTATTTTATAGATTCTAAGAGGAAAAAACACTCTGAAAATAATTTATGCCTATGATGAGAGAAAATAACCCTAAAACTGGTTAGTTATGTTCAACATAATATAAATAAAGGTGGTTTTCCTGAAATGTACAGAAATTCATTAGAAGAAAACAGGCTGAAATGAAAGATAGTAAGATATAAGATAAGTGGGGGAAAAAACCCTAACAGTTTCTAAGTGATAGGAAGAAAAATTCCCAAGAAGCTAAAGTTAAAAGTAAAACTAAAGTCTGTCCTTTGAATTAAAAACAAGTGATGAGTATTAAAATAGATTTACTAAATCAACAAACAAACATTTTAGAATACGTACTTCAAAGGCAAAGTAATAAAAATGACAAATGAAATATAATAGACATAAAATATTAAGTGAAGATTAAAACTAAAAATTAAAGACGCTGACAAGAGAAAATAGAACTCTGAAGTAGAAAATTATTGAGACATACCTAAAGAGAATTACGCTGACTGTTAGGAATAGTAGCATCAAACGTTTCAAGCAATATTAGTGAATGGAGAATGACAGAAAAATCTATTTCTCTCACCCAAAATTTAAGAAATGTAATAATAAAATAAAGATGTATACAAACAAGGCACTAGAAAAAAAAATGGCTGCCTACAAATAGCAAACTCCCACTAGCTCATGTTCTGTTCCCTGCAAGATTAAAAGGAAAAGATAGAGAAACAACGTTTAGAGTTCTGAGAGGAAATTTTGTGGATCTCAAATTTTGTGTCCTGCTAAGTCATTTTAATGAATTAAGAAAACCAAAGGATAATTTCATACATTAATGGCCCCCAAAATATATGAAATTAATTTCTTAGAAATATGTGCCTTACAATATAAGACTAATTACAACTAAAAAGGATAGTATACAAAGATAGTAATAATAGTAAAAAAATGCATAGCTACTAAAAAAAAAAGAAAAGCAAAAATAATTCTTAAAGACAAGACATAAAATCCAATATAGCAGAAACAATACAGACTTAATAAGGATATTTTATGGAATTTAAGTAACAATGTACAGGACATACTAAAATGGCATACACAAAAGTTAAAGCTAGGCTGGCGCCTGTGGCTCAACGGGCTAAGGCGCCAGCCACGTGCACCTGAGCTGGCGAGTTCAAAGCCCAGGCCCGCCAAACAACAATGACAGCTGCAATCAAAAAATGGCCAGGTATTGTGGCGGGCACCTGTAGTCCCAGCTACTTGGGAGGCAGAGGCAAGAGACTCGCTTGAGCCCAGGAATTGGAGGTTGCTGTGAGCTGTGATGCCACAGCACTCTACCCAGGGTGACAGCTTGAGGCTCTGTCTCAAAAAAAAAAATAGAAAAAACTAGCCAGACACTGAGGCAGGCACCTGTAGTCCCAGCTACTTGGGAGGCTGAGGCAGGAGAATTGCTTGAATCCAGGAGTTTGGGGAGGTTGGGAGCTAGACTGATGCCATGGCACTCTCATCTGGGGCAATAGACTTTGTCTCGAAAAAAAAAAAAAGAGGCTTGTCACCTGTAGTTCAGCGGCTAGGGTACCAACCACATACACCGGAGCTGGCAGGTTCGAATCTAGCCTGGGCCTCCCAAACAATATATACGACTACAACCAAAAAATTAGCTGAGAGTTGTGGTGGGTGCCTATAGTCCCAGCTGCTTGGGAGGCTGAGGCAAGAGAATCACTTAAGCCCAAGAGTTGGAGGTTGCTGTGAGCTGTGATGCCACCACACTCTACTGAGGGTGACATAGTGAGACTCTGTCTTAAAAAAATAAAAAACAAAACAAAAGATGCCAACAAAATTGATGCTCAGAAGATGAATAAGTTCAAAATAAGACTAACAGAATATGAAAAGGATTTAGTATAAAAAAAGGTTTAGGATTCTCAAAGATGAAGGAAGGAATAATGTTAATAAGAGGAGTGGTAATTTAATAAAATAAGAGCTAATAAAAATGAAACAAGAACAGGTATATGAAAAAGTACTAACAGTATTTCAGAAAATGACAATATAGCAGATTAGCTTTTCTAGTCACCCATCAGCCAAATCTAAACTGAACCTTTGGACCACTGAACCCCATGGGCTGGTATGGCAGGGCCCTCACAAAGCAATTTTCCTGGCAGAAACTTGAGTGGAACATTTCTTTTTAAGGCATTAAAAAAATAACTTTATTTGGATTTTCTTTTCATTTTATAAAATTCTAAATTTATATACCATTAAGTAACTTTTGTGAATGTACACTGCCACCACAATCAGGACACAAAAAGGTTCAATCACCTCAAAAAAATCCCCTTACGGCTCGGCACCTGTAGCATAGTGGTTACAGAGCCAGCCACATACACCGAAAGTAGCAGGTTTGAACCCGACCCGGGCCAGCTAAATAACAATGACAACTGCAACAAAAATAACTGGGTGTTGTGGTTGGGCGCCTGTAGTCCCAGTGACTCAGGAGGCTGAGGCAAGAGAATTGCTTAAGCCCAAGAGTTGGAGGTTGCTGTGAGCTGTGATGCCACCACTCTCTATCGGGGGTGACATAGTGAGACTCTGTCTTAAAACAAACAAACAAAAAAAAAACAACCTTGTTGTGGTCACATCTTCACCTCTTGCAAACACTCATCTGTTTTCTGTCTCTAGCGATTTACCATTTCCAGAAGGTCAGATTAATAGAATCATACATGATGTAACCTGGAGATTGCCTCCTTTCACTCAGTATAATGTCTTTGAGATCTACATTGTTGCTTTTTTATGGCTGAGTATTATTTCATTGTACTGATGGGTCATTGTTTTGTTTTATATTTACCCAATGAAAGATATTTTGGTTTTTCCCCGTTTGGGGAAATTATAATAAAGTTGTGGCTTGGTGCCTGTGGCTCAACGGGCTAAGGCGCCAGCCACGTACACCTGAGCTTGTGGGTTCGAATCCAGCCGTGGCCCGCCAAACAACAATGATGGCTGCAATCAAAAAAATGACCAGGCGTTGTGGCGGGCGCCTGTAGTCCCAGCTACTTGGGAGGTGGGGGCAAGAGACTCGCTTGAGCCCAGGAATTAGAGGTTGCTGTGAGCTGTGATGCCACGGCACTCTACCCAGGGTGACAACTTGAGGCTCGGTCTCAAAAAAAAAAAAAAGTTGCTATGAACATTTGTATATAGATTTTCATGTGAATATTATGAGGAAGAAATCCTCATGATCCTGACAAGAGGACAGCCATTTGGGAGACAGGTGGTGAAAGAAACAGGCCAAAAACCAAACTGCATGATCACAGCAACCCCCCTTCTCACATTCCTATAAATCCTCACAACTCTGACAAGAATATAGCCATCCTGGAGGACAGCCAGGGATAGAAAACAGGTCAGAGAACAAATAGCATGGTCACAGCAACTGCTTTCCCACCCTCCTGGAATGCTTCAAGGCCAGCGTTCTAGGAAAACATCAGAATTTCCTACCCTGGTCCTGTCTGGCACTAGAAATAAGGCTCTGGTGCAAGATTAACACTTTTTACAGAAGGCAGTAACTCTAAAATCAGTCTCACACAGAGCATCATTCACTCTGTAGAAAAAAGATGACTTCCCTACCCTCCCACCCACTCCCCCCACCCCCCACCCCACATCCCCTGCATTCCAACTACTCTAATGAAAGTGCTTGAAACTGTGTGAAGGGAGCTGACTCATGGTCAGACTCCACTCTTGCTTTTTCCTCCTCTTTCTCTGCTTCTTTAAAATAAAGTCTTTCTTAATGCCTGGTCTGGCCTCCTCTCCTTACAGGCCCTCACCTGGACTCCATCCCTAAACCTTTCCAACACCAAGTTTTTATTTCTCTAAGATAGATGCCTTGGTGTGCGATACTAGGTCATGTGGTAATGTTATGTTTCATTTCATGAGAAACTGCCAAACTTCCAGGGTGGCCATTTTGTGCTCCTACCAGCATTGTGTGAGATCCAGTTTCTCTCATCCTCACCAGTTTTTGATAGTGCCAATGGTTTTTATTTTAGTCACTCTGATAGACATGTGGTATTAGCTTTTTATAGTCTTAATTTGCATCCCCTCATGGTTAATGCTGTTGAACATCATTTTGTGTGCCTGATTTCTTTCCATATTTCCTCTTTAGTGAAGTATCTATTCAAGTCTTGCTCATTTTTTTAATTGAGTTGTTTTCTGACTGTTGAATTTTGAGAAGTCTTTATATATTCTAGATACAAGTCCTTTGTCAGATATGTGATTTTTGGAAATATTTTCTCCCAGATTGCCTTTTCTTTATCTTAAAAGTATCTTTTTCAGGGCAAATGTTTTTAATTTTGATGAAATATACTTCACCAAGCTTTTTTAAATGAATAAACTAAAACTTTATTCATTCATTAGGGTTACTTTTTATTAATTGTCTTGAGGGGATTACTTTTTCAGTTTTAGTTTTCTACATTATTTGGAAAAAAATATATAGTAGAATACATGAATTTGGGGGCTAAAGGCCCTTAAAATTATCACAGTCCAATGCATTTGTTGGTCTTGGAATTTAGCTCTGCTCTTTTCTTTTCCTTTTAGATGCTTTATGGTCAAGCCACCTTTTGCTGGTAGTCAAGGTAATTATTTTGATTCTGTTTATTCAGTTTTTAAATTTTTTCAGTGGCTCAAACTCAGTCCTGAAAGGGCCTAAAATTCAGGGACATATCCTAACATGCAGATTGCTGCTTGGGAGTAGTATACTTGCTCATGTTGTATCAATAGTTCTGCTTCTCCCACTGGCTGAATGAACCCTTTCTATGTGCGTACCTTCCAGGAACGGTCAATAGGACAGATGATAAAAAAAGAAGTTAAAGTCCCACTCATGGTACACTGTGGACCTGGGCCCTGCAAGCCCTTGCTTGGGGGCAATTCCTCTCCCTCAAGGATCTATGAAGGTGTGCAACAACCCAGAACCATCTATTCTCACTGAACCCTGGGCAGCTTCAGTGGCTTCACTACCAGGCCATAGGTCTTGAGGAATTACTTTGATATGTAGCAGATGTGATGTATCCAGAACAATTATAAATAAAATATGAAATATCTATTGTATAACTTAACTGCAAGAGAACTTATCACAACCAACATCCTAGTAAGTAAGCTACAGCTACTCTCAACAAAATAATACTCAGCAGTGACCCTGGTCACACTCTTGTCTTTGGCAAGAATACTGGCTATCAGAACTTGGAAGCCCCAAAATAGTTGATGCAGAACTCTCTAAGCCATGGAGGCCACTTCTGGTTAGTCACTAACATATCTGCACTGGACACAAACCTCATGTATTCCCTCAGAGTCCCCTCAACATCTCCGCCACTCCCTCTCCTAACCCCCCATTTTGGCCAAGGTGCCCCTTCATCTCTGGACTTGGGAGAAGTGTCATAAAGTCAGAATAGGGAATCTAGCTTTCTGAGTAGCCACTAAGATGCTAGTTTTTTTTTTTTTTGTAGAGACAGAATCTCACTCTATCGCCCTCCGTAGAGTGCTGTGGAGTCACAGCTCACAGCAACCTCCACCTCTTAGGCTTGAGCGATTCTCTTGCCTCAGCCTCCCAGGTAGCTGGGACTACAGGCACCCGCCACAGGGCCCAGCTAATTTTTGATGCAGTTCGGCGGGGGCCGGGTTTGAACCCGCCACCCTCGGTATATGGGGCCGGCGCCCTACTCGCTGAGCCACAAGCGCCACCCAAGATGCTAGATTTTTGCAACCCACAGTATGGAAGGATTAGGAGCCTTAGAATGACCAGTGGGAAATGTGAAGTGGATGGGAACCAGGTGGGAAATACTTTTTACTTATCCCTTCTATGGATCTCTTCCAAGATATCCTTGCAAATCTTCCAGAGAAGTCTAGGAGTCCAGAGAACATGAGTGGCTTCTGCAACCCTTGCAGTTTGTTGCAAAGCAGTGACCATCCCTTAAAGCATCATAACACTTTGCATCCTTCTCTTTTCTTTCCCTTCTGCCTCCATGGCACCAAGGCTCATCTCACTGCACCACTGAGTACCCAACCTGTCAGCAGTTGAGACTAACACTGACCCCTCCAGGATATGGTCCATTCCTTGGAAAGGACCAGGTAGTCACCAACTATATCAGACTCTTCCACCTTGGAAGGATAAGCCACGTGTCAATGAAAGTGAAGGACTTTCTGGTAACAGATTGCCTTGCTTGCCTATAGTGCTTCCAGTAACAACACAGTCTGAAGCTGCCAGGTGCCTCATCTGCTGGGCTGGATTTCCACACAACACACCTCAGACCAACTAGCCCATTTCAGCAAAGGAGGTGTGCCAGTGACTCCTGACCATGGACTCACTGGCCCCCTGCGAACCCAACCACTGCTCAGGAACAGCCAGCCTGACAACAGCAATGGCCTTCTGAAGGCACAGGCAAGGCACCGACGGGGGCTTGAGCCTCTATTCTCTAAGGTGTGGATATTCTGTGAACTGCCAACTGATCCCTGGAGCTATGTTCCCTACAGCTACAGCAGATGGTGGCCCTGCTCACTGTCACACCGAGTCACCTCTTGCCGCACTTGTGCTTTCCATCCTCACACACTTGGGTTCAGCAGGATTAGAGGATCTAGTCTTCGGGTGAGGGAGAATGTGACACAAGAAGACTTCCTCTGAACCGGAAGTCCACACTGCCACCTAGTTACCTTTAGCCCCTCATACCAGTGACCAATATACAAAGAAGGAAGCGACTTTATTGCCTGGGGTCAGTGATTCTAATAGCCATAAGGAATTAGGTTAGCACCCATATGAAGATAGGAGAAGAATGTCTGGATAGAAAGAACCCAGAGGTTTCCCTGGCGTATCTCTTAATACCTCCTCGTTTGGAAGTAGCTGTTAACGCACCCAGACCCCTCAGGAAAGAGGATCTAAAATAGAAAGTGAAGGAATATGATGAACATCAGTGACAGCACGAAGGCCAGCCAGAGGAGCAGTGAATGAGCTTGTTTCACAATCTTCTTGCTTTACTCGTCCAAGAGACCCCCAGCTAGCCGCCACCTGGAAGTGAGTGGCCTCTGTCACTGACTGCACTTGCACCTCCCCACTCAGGGAAGGGTGGGATGTTTTCATTCTCCAAGGAAAACGCAGCAGAGGTTCCCACACTGGAGCAGGACAGCTGGTATCATGGGAGGGCACGAGCAGACCTGAGTTGCGCAAGGTGTGGATTGTATTGGACACAAACCTTGTGCACCTTCTCAGATTCCCTCGCCCGCCTCCTTCCTTGGCTCTCTCGGTCAGCATCCAATTCACGCTGTATGTCTCTCCACTTCTGACTTGCATCAAGCGCCACAGTGGGAAATGCGAGGTGAAAAGGAACAAGGCAGATAAATCCACCCCCTCATCCCCATCGATAGACTGCTCTGGAAAAGTCCATGTGCCAGGCAAACATGCTTCCTGAGTAACCTGCTGTGTCCCACATCAAGCAATGTAATGCACTGGGTGGTCACTTTTATCTTTCTTCTGCTTGTCGCTGCCTTGCTGTCACTGCCTCACTGCCCAGGGATTGCATCTCCCAAAACAGAGTGTCAGCTCTTTAATCCTTGCCTTGGGCTATGTTTTCCCTGAGGACCTTCCAAAATAATGTCCATGGGCAAGAAAAAAATTGACAGGGAAGTAAGTTTGAATCCAGACACACAGAAAGAAAAAGCTACTACTCTGGAGCAAAGCACTGAGTTTTATGTGTAGTTTTCATGCAACATGAGCTGAAGCTGAACCTGATTCACTTGTTAAATTCCCACCTAACCTTCTAAATTCCAATTCAGCAAGCACTTCTTGGGGGCTACCATATAAGGGAACTGTGCTAGAAACTAGGGAGGGGTAGATATAAAGATAAATAGCTTGCGAAGATAAATATATAAATACAAATAGCTTGTAAAGGAGACAGGCCTATAAATTATAAACCACTGTTTAACAAATAAGCAGAGTGAAATAAATTCAAAATAGGGGGTATGTTCACCTTGTGAAAACTCACTGAGCTATGCCCTTATAACTTACCTGCTTTTCTACATGTATATTTCGATTTTCAAAACTGGCTTTAAAAGCAAACTCAGTGATGGGAGCTGAGGCCACAGAACGGCCCTTTCTGTCCCAGAGAGATCAAGGAGTTACTGGAGTAGAGTCTCAAAGGATGAGGGGACTACCCCCAGGCAAGAACTAGAAGGAGGGACAGGCTAACTCAGAGCAGCAGGATGGGAGTGTGTGGCTCTGAGAAAGGTCAGGGGTCCAAAGGCCTGGTCATCGTGGTGTTATGAGTTAAATTGTGTCCCTAGAGAGAAATGCTGAAGTGCTAGCCCCCAGCATTTGTGAATGTGACCTTATTTGGAAATAGTCTTTAAAAACATCAAGTTAAGATGAGGTCATTAGAGTGGGCCCTAATCAAATATAACTGACGTCTTTATAAGGAGAGAAAACAAGACATAGAAACACACAGGGAGAAGACAATGGAAGAAGAGACTGGAGTGATGCATCTACAGAGCAAGTCAGGGAATGTCAGCAAACACTTAGGAAGGCCTGAAACAGATTCTTCCCTACAGCATTCAGAGAGAGACTTGATTTTGAACTTTTAGTGCTTGTGGACTTCAACACCTTGATCTTGGACTTCCAGCCTCCAGACCTGTGAGATAATAAATTTCTATTGCTCTAAGCCTCCCAGTTCCTAATACTTTGCTCTGGAAGCCCCAGGACACAAACACAATGAGTAAAGATATCACAAAAGATGAGCAGAGCAATGATCATCCTGAACCCCAGATACAACTAAACTGTCTTATTCCTCCAACAGATTTTAAGTGTACAATACAGTACTGTTACCTACAGGCACAATGTTATACAGCACATCTCTAGAATTTACTCCTGTTGCATAACTGAAATTTTAGACCTGTTGACTAGCAACTCCCCTCAACCTCGGCAACCACAATTCTATTCTTTCCTTCTGTGAGTTAGACTATTTTAGAAACTTCATGTAAGTGGAATCCTGCAGTATTTTTTCCCTCTGTAATTGGCTTATTTCACTTAACATAGTGTCCTTCAGCTTCACTCATGTTGTCACAATAGCAGATTTCTTTCTTTTTTAAGGCTAACATTCTGTTGCATGTATATATCATATTTTTTAAACCATTCATCCATCGATGGACATTTAGGATGTTTCTGCATTTTGGCTATTTGTGAATAATGCTGCAATGAACACAGGACTGCTAATATCTCCTTGAGACCTTGATTTAATTCTTTTTGATATATACACAGAAGTGGAATTACTGGACCATACAGTAGTTCTATTTTTAATTTTTTGAGGAATCTCCACACCGGCAAACAAACCATTTTAAAATGGACAAAAGACTGGGAACAGGAACTTCACAAAACCAGATACTGAAATGGCTAATAAATATATGAAAAAGTACTCAACCTCATCACTTATCAATGAACATATGCATGCCCCATGATTCAGAAATTCTGCCGCCATGGATTTCCACATTAGGGATCCGTACACAAGCCTGACAGAAGACATGCGTTAGAATGGCTTTTAGGTGTAGTGATGCAAACAAGCTCAGAACACATGTCCATCCACACAAGATTAGTTAGATAGACAAATGGTGGTTCATCCATTTGGTGGTTTATCCCAAAGATGGGATAATATGTAGCAATGAGAATAAACGAGTTAAAACATTCTTACATATAAGAACCTGGAAGAATCTCACAAATATAATGTTGAGCAAAAGAAGCCAAACACAAAGAGAGCATATCGTGTGGTTCCATTTATAGGAAGCACAATAACAGGCAAAGTTAAGGTCTGCAGTGAGAAGTCAGGACAGTGGTTACCCTTGGGGGAGCAGTGACTGGAAGAGGACAGGAGGCCTGGGGGTGGAGAGTGGGCAGGAGCTAGTCATGTTTTATCTCTTCATCTGGGTAGTGGTTGTTCAGGGTATTGATTTCGTGAACATTCACTGAGCTGCAGGCATATCTACCCACCTTTCTCTATGGATGTTATACTTCATTAAAATGTTATAATCAAAAGAACAGGAATGGGGGGAATTCTTCCTGGCAGTGGTGGCAAGAGCAGTAACTGGTACTTAGGGGTAACAGGGGGAGCAGGGCTGGGTGGCAGGGTCCTCTCCAGGATGGTTCTGTGACGTGACTTTGGCTACAGATCTGGCTGCCTGGCCTCTCACGCTCCCACCTCTCCTCTGATAGCTCCTCGGTTTCCTGCCTTTTCAGGGAGTTTATGAGCTACCCAAGATCGTTCTAGTGTATGGGGGTGGATGGGTATGTGTGTGTATGTGCTGTGTGTATCAGAACCTCTGTAAGTGGACCACCCGAGGGACTGTAACAAAATTGGTCAACAGACAGAGGTGGTCAACATAAGGAACTAGGCCTACTGTACTGATATGTACATGTGGTCCATGTCCCGTCTATGAAAATTAGGTCGACTTAAGGAGATTGTCAGTGCAAGGAGATGGTTAACTATGGAAGTTCAACTCTATATTGCTAAAAATATCCAGGGCTGGTTTTCTTTTGCTTGCTCCTAAGAACATGCTGGTGACTTGGGCATCAGCCACAGGAGAGATGTCAGAAGGCAGAGAGGGTCATTTAAGAGTCAGGCAGAAGGGCTCGGCGTCTGTGACTCAACGGGCTAAGGTGCCAGCCACGTACACCTGAGCTGGTGGGTTCGAATCCAGCCCAGGCCTGCCAAACAACAATGACAGCTGCAACCAAAAAATGGCCGGGCGTTGTGGCGGGAGCTTGTAGTCCCAGCTACTTGGGAGGCGGAGGCAAGAGACTCGCTTGAGCCCAGGAATTGGAGATGCCACAGCACTCTATCCAGGGTGACAGCTTGAGGCTCTGTCTCAAAAAAAAAAAAAAGAGTCAGGCAGAAGAAGAAGCAGTTTTGGGTTCTTCTACTTCTAAGGCTAAGAGGATACTGCTACGATCCTTCCAGGGCAAAGTAAGGAAGCCTGGCTTGTTCATTCTAACAACCACATCCTGTGGGCTTACCTTAGAAGGGTCTTGTGTGGATCAGCCATTTAAGATGTGACAGAAAGGTAGGAATGTTCCCTCCTTGTTCAGATACAGAGGCTGAGGCTTGCAGATACAGGAAGTTTCCAGGAAGTCCCACAGGGCACCAAGCCACTAGAGCCAGGACCACCTTCCCACTCCCACCCTGTACATCTGTTACCCACTGGGCTGCACAGACCTGTCCCCAGGTTTCATTTATATTCTCAGAAATAATGACTATGGCAAACATGACTCTCTTGATCCTCAGAAGGACCCAGAAAGTGGGCAAAGCAAAGATGGATTCATGCGGCAAATATGTCTCAAAAGTCATCAAAGCTCTCCAGATGGAACCATTTAGAAAACACCCAATATCCCAAATGCCAGCCAGTGCCCAGCAAACAGAGCATCTACTTAGGCAGTGTTCGCTTTTGGAGATAAGACTATCACTATGAGACCTGACACCATTTCATTCTGCTTCTGGCCTCATTCTTTGCCATTTAAAGTTTCCCCTGAGAAATATTAAATAAATGCTGTTATAAGGACACTTCTAATGTAATGTTTAAAGCAAAAAGGAGGCTTCGAAGCCATTCTCCCATTACTGAAAGTCATGCCACTACATTTTTATACAAACAGCATGACTGACAGCAATTTGTAAAATGCAGCATTCTTATCCATACAACTTACATCTATGTAATGCTTCACTTTCTCTTGAGGACTATGGCAAACATGACTCTCTTGATCCTCAAAAGGACCCAGAAAGTAGGCAAAGCAGAGATGGATTCATTCAGCAAACATTTATCAAATATATTCCATGTGGCAGGCACCTACTGAGGAAAATTAGCTCCACTTTACAGCTAAGACAGGGGAGGAGAAACAATAAATCACATGCCCCAGTCCATAGGCCTGGCAAACACACCAACGACAGAATGAGAACTTGCTTTCCTTGCACAGGGCTCCTTCCATGGAGAATAGTGAGCTACCCGTCCAGAAAAAAGATGTTGGTTCTTTGGTCATTGTCTATATCCTCTGCTCATAAGCTCAAATGTAAGTTCCATGAGACACAGATCTGGTTGGCCTGTCTCTGCCTAGCTCAGAGCTAACACACTATGAGATGTGTTATGTCCAGACAAAAGCCTGCACACATGCATATTTATTCATAGTTGCTAAACCATGGGAGCAACCAAAATGCCTGCCAGTAGGTGAATGAACAAACTGTGATACATCCAGACAAGGCAAAAGAAATGAGTTCACAAACCACAAAAAGACATGGAAGAACCTTAAAGGCATATATATTACTAAGGGAAAGAAGGCAAATCTGAAAAGATTACATACTGTGCAATTCCAGCTACATGACGTTCTGAAAAGGCAAGACTATGGAACATGTAGAAATACCATTGGTTGCCAGAAGTTAGGGGAGAAGAGAGATGAACAGGCAGAGCACAGACTAATTTTAGGGCAGTGAAAATACTCTGTTAGCACAGGATGATAGCAGAAGGTCCACACATTTGTCCTAATGCATGGAAGGTACACCAAAAGTGAGCCCAAATGGAAACGATGAACTCTGGGTGATTCTGATGTGTCAATCTAGGTTTATTGGTTGTAAAAATACAACCACTCTGGTGGGAGATGTTGATAAAAGGACAGGCTATGCATTGGGGGTTGGTGTGGTATAGGGGAGCTTTCTATTCCTTCTCCTCAATTTTACTGTGAACTTAGAAGTATTCTAAATAGTTCTGTTTTTTTTTTCAGTTCTTGGTCGGAGCCAGGTTTGAACCTGCCACCTCCGGCATATGGGGCCGGCACCCTACTCCTTGAGCCACAGGCACCACCCAATAGTTTTTTTTCTTTTTAATCTAAGAGGAAATATCAACCAATTGTAATATATAAACCTTGTTTATATACTGATTTCTAAAAACTATAAAAGAAATCATAAATCAGTGGGGAAATTTTAACACTATTTGATACTATTACTTATTGGGAAAAGGAGAGGCAGAAAATGAAAAAGAAAAAAGAAAATAAGTAATTATTGGTAAATGTTTAGACATGTTAATGCTATTTTGATTACTTAAAAAAAAAATCTCTAAGGGCAGCGCCTGTGGCTCATCGAGTAGGGCGTCGGCCCCATATACCAAAGGTGGAGGGTTCAAACCTGGGCTCGGCCGAACTGCAAAGCAGAAAAATAGCTGGGCGTTGTGGTGGGCGCTCCAGCTACTCGGGAGGCTGAGGCAAGAGAATCACCTAAGCCCAGGAGTTGGAGGTTGCTGTGAGCTGTGTGATGCCACGACACTCTGCCAAGGGCGATAAAGTGAGACTCTGTCTCTACAAAAAAAAGAAGAAAATTTGTCATTATATTTATAGCCCACATACATTGTTTTCCAAATAAGGTCATGTTCCCAGGTTCTGGGGGTTAGAGCAAGAGCAGATCTCTTGGAGGGGCACCTTTCAACCCATTGCAGCCCCCAAAGCCTGTGCCATCAAGGGCAAACAAACACTTCAAGAAATTGCAAGTGTTAAGTAAATACAAATAAAGAGAAAAGGGAGGAATAGGAAGTATTAGAGCATGGGGTTGTATTTTGGAGTGATGGGAACAATTTGGAACTAGATGAGATAGGGATCACATAACATTTTCAATGTGCTAAATGTCATTGTCACTGTTTACTGCGAAATGGTTGATTTTCTATTATGTGAGTTTCACCTCAGTAAAAAAAAAATAACTCAGACTTGGTAAGAAAGACTTTTTTTTTCTCTTGAGGAATAAAGTCTTTATTGGACTCAGACCAGGAGTCAGTGGGTCTTGAGGACCTCTGTGTATTTGTCAATTTTCTTCTCCATGTTCTTTTCAGCCTGTTTCCGTAGCTTCATGAGCTGCTTTCTCCTCCGGTAGTGGATCTTAGCCTTCTCCTTCCTCTTCTCCTCTAGGGTTGCTGTCACTGCCTGGTACGTTCAGTCAACTTTGTGTGCCAGGCGCCCCAGGTAGGCAAACTTTCTTGTAGGCTTCTGACGTACAACCCTGAGGGCAGCAGGAACCACCACCTGTTTTTTCTTGTTGTAGGGTAGTGGGATCCCATCAAACACCTTGAGACGGTCCAGGGCAGACTGGCCTCGCTTGGTCTGGTGGGGCAGCATGCCTCTCACAATCCACCAGAGAATGCAGCTGGGGGCCCAGAAATAGTAGAGGTCATGGGATGAGTTGGTGTTCATTTGTTTGCAGAGGAAAGCCAAGTACTTTAACTTGTTTCTGTAGAAATGCCAGAGATGTTGATGCCCTGGCAATGCACAACCAACACCTTCTGGCCCAGCAGTACCTATTTGGCCACAATGGCTGCCAGGCAGCCCAGGAGATGGCCTCTGCCATCCAGCACCAGGACCTGTCCCTCTGCTTTCTTTGGCAGCTGCATGGGCAAGAAAGACTTTCTTGAAAGGATTATTGGAAGGACTGTGGCAATGAAGTTGTAACTATTACAGTAGGGAGAAGCATAACGTTTGTGAATAACACCAGTGTTAGGTAAAAGAAAGTTTTCTTCTTTTTTTTTTTTTAAGACAGAGTCTCATTATGTCGCCCTCGGTAGAGTGCCATGGCATCACAGCTCATAGCAACCTCAGACTCCTGGGATCAAGTAATTCTCTTGCCTCAGCCTGCCAAGTAGCTGGAACTACAGGGATAGTAGTGGCAATGCCCAGCTATTTTTGTGTAGTTGTTGTTGTAGTTGTCGTTGTTGTTTAGCATGCCGGGGCTGGGTTCAAACCCACCAACCCTGGTTTATGTGGCTGGTACTTTAATCACTGAGCTACAGGCACCAAGCCCACACAGCCTTTACTGAATGTTTTTTAGTGTTTTTTTATGAAGAACATAGTTAAATTATATCAAATGCCTCATGAGCTTTTATGAAGATGTGATCATTATTATTTTTCTCTTTTGATCTCTTTAGGAGTGCATTAAATTAATAGTTTCCTGTCTGGACGCCTGTAGCTCAAGCGGCTAAGGCGCCAGCCACATATACCAGAACTGGAGGGTTTGAATCCAGCCCAGGCCTGGCAAACAACAATGACAGCTACAGCCAAAAAATTACCGGGCACTGTGGCGGGTGCCTGTAGTCCCAGCTACTTGGGAGGCTGAGGCAAGAGAATCACTTAAGCCAGGAGTTGGAGGTTGCTGTGAGCTGCGATGTCACGGCACTCTACCCAGGGCGACAGCTTGAGGCTCTGACTCAAAAAAAAAAAAAAAATTTAATAGTTTCCTACTATTGAACCACCCCAGCAGTCCTGGTATAAATCATATTGGTCATTGAATATTATTATTATTATTATTTTGAAACAGAGCCTCAAGCTGTCACCCTGGATAGAGTGCTACCTCCAATTCCTGGGCTCAAGCGAGTCTCCTGCCTTCGCCTCCCAAGTAGCTGGGACTACAGGCGCCCACCACAATGCCCGGTTATTTTTTGGTTGCAGCCGTCATTGTTGTTTGGCGGCCCGGGCTGGATTTGAACCTGCCAGCTCAGGTGTATGTGGCTGGTGCCTTAGCCCATTGGGACACAGGCGCTGAGCCTGAATATTATTTTTAAATGTGCTGCTGAGTACTATTTACTAATAGTTTTTGCATTAGTATTCGTAAATGAAATTATTCTATAAAGGATTTTTTACCCCTTCAGAATGCTTGGAAATATTTGTCTTAAATATTTGAAGTTTTCATGGATTAACCTTTCTTTCCTTGAGGACTTCATAGACATAGCTCTCTTATCTTCTAAGGTAGACTGTGCATTGGATAAATCTGAGGCCAGCCTGTGTTTTATCTGAATGCCCCGAGGAGTATTTTATAATTCAGTAAGTTTAGTAGAATATGCTTGTTAATTGAACTTAGTTTTTCCTGGTGTATAGTGAATACTTTTATTTTATTTTATTTTATTTTATTTTTTGAGACAGAGTCTCACCATGTTGCCCTCGGTAGAGTGCTGTGGCGTCACAGCTCACAGCAACCTCAAACTCTTGGGCTTAAGCCAGGGGTCCTCAAACTATGGCCTGCAGGCCACATGTGGCCCACTGAGGACATTTATCCGGCCCGCCAGGTGTTTTTGCCTCCACTGCCTGTTCTGTTTAGCAGCGGACTCATCCTGGGCCACAAAATCTGTTAGTGGAAAAATCATTGCTTGCATTCCCAAACAAAATATGTGTTGATTCACTGGAAAAGTTGCAAAAGGAGTTCCAATTTAGATTTAAAGAGCTTCATCTCCATGAATAGGACATACAGCTTTTCCATAATCCATTTTCTATTGACATTGAAAATGTGGAGATCAGTCTCTGAAGTCGCTGCTCTGGCGCCACCTCGGCTGGTGTCTCCCAGCAGGTGGGAGGCAGACGCTGACAGGTGCGGTGGGGGCGGCCCAGCGCTCCTGCAGCTCTGGCTCTGGCTCTGGCTCTGCACGGGCAGTGGCTTTCTGGCTTCTCCATGGGGCTGGCCTGCGGCACCCGGATGCTCTAAGAACGTTTCCACTGTTGCTTGGAGGACACACACAGTGGGATTCAGAATTCCTGGAGAATTGCCTTTGTGAGAAGCTGGAAGTATTTCTTTAAATTCCTTCTCTTAGTTTTCCTTTTTTTTGAAACAGAGCCTCAAGCTGTCACCCTGGATAGAGTGCCGTGGCATCACAACTCACAGCAACCTCCAATTCCTGGGCTCAACCGAGTCTCCTGCCTCTGCCTCCCAAGTAGCTGGGACCACAACGCCCGGCCATTTTTTGGTTGCAGCCGTCATTGTTGTTTGGTGGGCCCAGGCTGGATTCGAACCCGCCAGCTTGGGTGTACGTGGCTGGCGCCTTAGCCTGTTGAGCCACAGGTGCCGAGCCCCTTCTCTTAGTTTTTCAAAGAAACATCAAGAAACCATGAACAACATTAGTAATGAAGAGTTTGACTGCCACTTGCTTGATGAAAGTTTTACTGCCAAGGACATTCTGGACCAAAAAATCAATGAAGTTTCCTCTTCTGATGATAATGATGCCTTCTATGTAGCAGACCTCGGAGATGTTCTGAAGAAACACTGAAGATGGCTAAAAGCTCTTCCTCGTGTCACTCCCTTTTATGCAGTCAAATGTAATGACAGTAGAGCCATTGTGAAGACCCTCACTGCCA
>CAUYRH010096402.1:0-15356 GCA_963574655.1 Perodicticus potto
TTTCTACTCGGAGAGGGAGAATTGATGCAGGACATCTGGCACCCTAGCCAGCTCAGCGGAGCCGGCGGACCTGCCGCCTCCTCCTTGGTGGTGTTGGTGCTGCGGCAGCCAGCTGAAGAGCCAGCGGGCTGGATGACAGGCAAGGAGTGGGACCTACAACGCCCACCAGAGGCTCCAATGGCCAAAAAGGCTGGACAACTGCTGAGGAGACACCTGTGCCTTGGTGTCTCCTTCACTTTTCACTTAGGACTAAATGTGGAACCCCCATTTCCTATGCCTAGGTCAGTTTCTTATGAATTTCCTAGGCCTGAATTCCATGGATGGACTGTGTCCATTCATTGATACACTCATTCACCTTGCCCCCGGCGGAAGGGACTGTATTCATTTGTTTCCTGGCCAAGGAATCCATACACCTTTATATACTCTGAGGCTAAAGGCCTAAAGGAGGAGATGGGGAAAGACCGGGAGAGGAACGGAGAGAGTTTCTCTCTCCCCACTTGAATTCTCTCCCTCTACCAGGAGCTTTAGTGTTTTCTGTATTCTTTTCTGTAAATTAATTCTGTCTTACCACTGAGGGGTGGGGGTGGGGGAATGATGTAATGAAGAATAATAAAATACATGTATTTAAAAAAATAAAAAAAAAAACAAAAAGGACATAAAAAGATTATAAGAAAATAGCTGCATTGCATGTAACAGAGAAATGAACAAGATATTAGGAGTTTCTATAGATCATTTTGTAAAAAGTAGCAATAGATAATGAAAGGGCAATTTACAAAGAAAAAATAGTCAATGCTCAAGCTCAGAAGTAATTGGGAAAAATGCAAATGAAAACAATGAGGTTTCAACTTTTCATCCATCATATAGATACAATAATAAAAAGCCAGATAATATTAATCATTGGCAAAGATATTCAAAAAATACTTTTGAAACACAGCCAAGAGTAATTGTGGTTTCTGATGCCCAGAGTCATAATTCCTGTTCTAGGTATCCTCATTAGAGACACTGAATATCAGGCACACAAAGAGGAATTCACAAAAAGCGTTCATTAAAAGCAGCGTCATAATCGCCAGGGATTTCTATACCCCACTGACAGAACTGAACAGATCACTAAAGAAGAAAATAAAGAAGGTGGCATCTGTGGCTCAAGGAGTAAGGCGCTGGCCCCAAATACCGGGGGTGGTGGGTTCAAGCCTGGCCCTGGCCAAAACTGAAAAAAAAGAAAAAAAAATACAAAAAAGAAGAAGAAAATAAAGAAAGACTGGACTTAAATGGGACTCTAGAATGTTCTGTAACTGACATTTATAGAACATTCTACCTCAAAACTACTGAACATAACATTCTCATCAGCACATACAACATTTACCAAGACTGATCATATCTTAAGACACAAACTTGTCTTAACAAATTAAAAAAAAATTGAAATCATTCCACGTAATTTCTCAGAGCACAGTGGAATAAAACTAGAATTCCAAGAGAAAGATTCAAATTTACACAAAATCATGGAAATTAAACAATCATCTGCTGAACAATTATTGAGTCAGTAATGAAATTAAGGTGGAAATAAAAAAATTTCTGAAACTGAATGACAAAGGGGACACAAGCTATTAAAATCTATAGGATTCAGCAAAAGCAGTCCTAGAGGGGAAAATTCACAGCTTTAAACGCTTACATCGAAAAGACAGATAACAACCTAACCACACATCTCAAGTAACTAGAAAACGAAGAGCAAACCAAATCCAAAGCCAGCAGAAAAAAAGAAATAAGTAAAGTCAGAACAGAATGGAAAACAACAGCAAAGATACAAAGGATAAACAAAACAAAAAGTTGGTTCTTTGAAAAGATAAAATTAACAGACCTCTTGCTAGATTAATCAGGACAAGAAGAGAAAGGATGCAAACTTAATCAGAAATAAAAGGATACCACGACTGATATCAAAGAAACACAAAATATCATCTATGAATACTATGAACATCTCTACACACATAAACTAGACAGTTTTGAGAAAATGGATAAATTCCTGGAACCACACGACCTTCTTCTCAATCAGGAAGAAACAGAACTCTTGCACATACAAGTAATGAGCAGAAATATCAAAACGGTAATAAAAAAAAAAAATCTTCCAACCAAAAGAAGCCCCAGACCAGATGGATTCACAGCCGAATTGTACCAAGTTTACAAAGTAAAACTGGTACCCATACTGCAGAAATTGTTTCATAACATTTGAGAAGGAGGGAATCATTCTATCTCCAACTCATTCTATGAAGCCAGCATCACCTTGAATACCAAAGCCAGGAAAAAAAAAAACAACAAAAACAGAAAAATACAAACCAACATCCTTTGTAAATAGATGTAAAAATCCTCAATAAAGTATTAGCAAACCATATACAATACCATATCAAAAAAATAATCCACCATGACCCTCTGGGCTTCTAGCCAGGGATGCAAGGATGATTCAACATATGTAAACCAAGAAATGTGACTCACTGCATTAAAAAAAAAGCAAAACAAAGACCATATGATCACCTCAATACATGCTGAAAAAATATTTGATGAAATCCAGCACCCTTTCATGACAAAAATCCTCAACAAACTAGGCACAGAAGGAGCCTACCTCAAAATTATAAAAGCCTTATATAGCAAACTCATAGCCAACACCACAGCAAATGAGGAAAAGCTGAGAGCATTCCCCCTAAGAACTAGAACAAGACAAAGGTACCCACTGTCACCACTTCCATTCAACTCAGCACTGGAAGTCTTAGCCACAGCAATCAGGGAAGAAAAAGAAATAAAGGGCATTCAAATTGGGAAAGAGGAGGTAAAACGTTTCTTGCTGATGATATGATCTTGTATCTAGAAAACCCCAAAGACTCTATGAAGAAGCTCCTGAAATTGATAAATAAATTCAGCAAAGTCTCAGTTTAAAAAATAAATGTATACAAATTAAAATACCTAGAAATCTATTCAAACAAGGAAGTAAAAGATCTCTACAAGAAAAACTACAAAATGCTGACGAAAAAGATCACAGATGACACAAACAAATGGAAAAACACAGCATGCTCATGGATTGGTAGAATCAATATTGTTGAAAGGTCCGTACTACCCAAAGTGATTTACAGATTCACTGCAATTTCCACCAAAATACCAAAGTCAGATTTCACAAATCAAAAAAAAAAAAAAAAAAAAATTCTACACTTCAAATTTGGAACCAGAAAAGAGCCCAAATATTCAAACAATCTTAAGCAAAAAGAACAAATCTGGAGGCATATTACCAGAATTTAGACTATACTAACAAGGCGGTAGTAACCAAAACAGGATGGTACTGGCTCAAAAATAAAGACTTAGATCATGGAACAAAACAGAGAACCTAGATGTAAAACCATCTACATATAGTCAACAACATACCCTAGGGAAAAGAAACCCTATTCAATAAATAGTCCTGGGAACATTGGATAGCCACATGCAGAAGAATGAACAGGACCCTTATCTGTCCCCACTCACAAAAATTAATTGGAGATAGATAAAAGACTTAAACATAAGGCATGAAATAATAAGAATTCTAGAATAAAATGTAGGAAAAACTCCTCTAGATATTGGCCTTGGTAAATAATCTATGACTAAGAAGCCAAAGGCAATTACAGGGATGACAGAAATAAATAAGACTTGATTAAATTTAACAGCTTTTGCACGGCTAAGGAAATCATCAACAGAGCAAGCAGACAAACCCTCAGAGTAGGAGAAAATATTGGCAAAATGCATATCTGATAAAGGGTTAATATCCAGAATATACAAAGAACTCAACTCAGCAAGGAAAAAAAACATTAACTAATGGGCAAAAGACATGAACAGAAGCTGTTCAAAGGAAGGTGGACAAATGGCCAACATGTGAAAAATGCTCAACATTGCTAATCATCAGGGAAATGCAAATTAAAACCACAATGAGATACCACCTTCCCCCTGTTAGAATGCCTTTCATTGAAAAGTCCCAAACCATTAGATGTTGGCATGGATGCACAAAGAAAGGAACACTAATACACTGTTGGTGGGACTGTAAATTAGTACAACTTCCATAAAAAACAACATGGAAATTCCTCAAAGAACTAAATATAGACCTACCATTCTATCCAGCAACAGCAATCCTACTACCAGGTATCTAAGGAAAAGGAGCCATTTTATCAAAAAGACACCTGCACTTGAATGCTTATAGCAGCGTAATTCACAATTGCAAAGATGTGGAATCAACCCAAATGCCCTTCAATTCATGAGTAGGTTAACCAAATGTGGTATATGTATACCATGGAGTACTACTCAGGCATAAAAAAGGATGAATGCATGCCTTTTGCAGCAATTTGGATGGAACTGGAGATCATAGTCCTAAATAAAGTATCTCAAAAATGGAAAAACAAATACCACATGTCCTCTCTAAATAAACTGGAACTAACCAAGGGCACAGAAATGCACAGAGGGAAGCAAAAGCCACTGGGGATCATGTAGAGAGATGGGGAGGTGGAGAGTGCCAACAACCTCCCTAACGGGCACAGTGAGCACTATTCAAGTGGTGGGCACACTTACAGCCCTGACTCAAGCATTACAAAAGCTATTCATGTAACAAATGTTTACTTGTACTCCTTTAGTATTACTGTAACAGCAATTTTGATAATACCAAGCCATAAACAATCTCAATGTCCATCGAAAGGAGCTTGATTAAATAAACTACAGCAAATTCGTACTACACGATATTCTGTTGCTTTAGAAGAATGAAGCAAATCTCTGTATGTTCACTTGGAAAGATCTCCAAATACATATCAAGTTTTAGGAAAAAATGTACCCTTACGATAACAGCAATGAATAATTATTTCAATAATTCACTTTAAGAAGTAGTGATATTTGTCTTTAGCAATGATATGTACATATTGTGGGTATCTGGAAAAAATTAACTTGTAAGAAATGCTGTTAGCACTAACTACATGATTTAAGAGTTTAAAAAAACCGCACATGCACACATGTGCCTGTGAGGTACAGAAAAAATGACTGAAATGGTGCACACTGAACTCTGGGAGGGGAGACTGAATCCGGCTGGGGGTGCCAGAGATTTGCACGTTTTGCTCTCTTGCCATTTGTATAATTTCATCTTTTAGAACGAGTACATAGTTAGATGTCAGCAGTATGGTTAAAAAAAAAAAATCAAAGAAAGCCTATAAGACTAATGTATGCAGTGATTTAAGTGTATTTTATGGCTGACTTTTTTGTGTGCTTTTTCTTAGAAACCTTTTTTTAAAGCCCTAGAAAATATTTTAAGCTTTAACAAGATACTTAGGGAAATTAAATACCAAATCTTCTATTCTAAGACCTTGATTTTAAGATCTATCATTAATTTAATAACAGGTTTTTAGGAAAAAAAACAGGACATACAATTACATGGAATGTATAAAATGATTGTAAGATGCATTTCAACTTTACCAGTGCTTCTAGATAAGCTGACAATTGTAATAACCATCACATTTTGCACAAAGTATGGAAGTATAGGTGAGACTGTAAGCTTGATTTCCCTCCCCTTTGATGAGTAAATACATATGTGCTTATAAACTGTTAAAGATCAGCTTCATATGCCTCTGGCAGGAATATTTACAGAGGAAAAGACTATCAAGATTAAATTCACTGTCCACTGCTAATGTCTATGTGAATAAAGCAGATTCCTAGAGAGTGATATGAAAATCTCACCTTATTTGGAAATGGGAATTTGCTTGGTTCCACTTTTCCGGGTGCTTGAATAGCAGAAAGTGGTGGAAGCCAGGTCATCTCCTAAAGGAGGGGATGAAAACAAACAATATTGATACAGGGAACATTCAAAGTCAGAAGCTTGTACATCACCTACACAAGCATGCCTCAAGGCATGGAAAGATAAGGAATGGATTGGGTGGGGGGAGAATTTTTTTAAAAAAGATATGAAACCCATTCTTTTTTTTTTTTTTTGGAGACAGAACCTCAAGCTGTCACCCTGGGTAGAGTGCTGTGACATTACAGCTCACAGCAACCTCCAATTCCTGGGCTCAAGCGAGTCTCCTGCCTCTGCCTCCCAAGTAGCTGGGACTACAAGGCACCCGCCACAACGCCCGGCCATTTTTTGGTTGCAGCCGTCATTGTTGTTTGGCGGGCCCGGGCTGGATTCAAACCCGCCAGCTCAGGTATAGTGGCTGGCACCTTAGCCCGTTGAGCCACAGGCACCAAGCCATGAAACCCATTCTTGTGATTTCTTTTCCTAATATGTTACCAATTCTTGACTGCATGGCTATCCCCATGCTCCCTTTATACCTTAGAAAGGTCTGCAAGGCTATCCCATTTTCACTTCATTTAAACCCCTGAGCAAAGGGACAACTCGTTAGTTCTATGGAAAATGCAGTATAAAGGGGGTGGGACTTGATCCCACAAAATTCACAGGCTGTCTCTGAAGGAATGTACAAAGTACTTTTAACTTCATGGATCTTCATTAGAGGAGTTATTCATAGTATTAGAGATAAACTATGAGTTCCCAATAAGCTCTACGGATCACTTTGGTCTTCATAAAAATATCATATTTGTGGATAAGTTAAAAATCGAATCACATAAAATATAGAGAAAATAGTGTCATTTTTGTTTTTTGTTCTTTTTGAGACAGAGCCTCAAGCTGTTGCCCTGGGTAGAGTGCCACAGCATCACAGCTCACAGCAACCTCCAACTCCTGGGCTCAAGTGATTCTCCTGCCTCCGACTCTCAAGTAGCTGGGACTACAGGCGTTTGCCACAAAGCCCAGCCATTTTTTGGTCATTGTTGTTTGGTGGACCTGGGCCAGATTCGAACTCACCAGCTCAGGTGTATGTGGCTGGCGTCTTAGCCACTTGAGCCATAGGCACCGAGCCAAATGGTTTCATTTTTATAACACAGTATTAGGAACACAATGTGAGGTTAATTTACAATAATCTGTCATATGCTTTTTTTTTTTTAAGACAGCCTCCCTCTGTTGCCCTGGGTAGAGTGCTATGGCATCATAGCTCACAGAAACTTCTAACTATTGGGCTCAAGAGATCCTCCTGCCTCAGCCTCCCAAGTAGCTGAGACTACAGGTGCCCATCACCACACCCGGCTAGTTTTTCTATTTTTTAGTAGAGATAGGGTCTTGCTCTTGCTTAGGCTGGTCTCAAACTCCTGAGCTCAGGCAATTCACCCGCCTCAGCCTCCCAGAGTGTTAGGATTACAGGTGTGAGCCACCACGCCCAGCCCAACCTGTCATATGCTTTTTGACATACACTTTCACTAAACTGTGAAGGGGAGGAAGGAGTTGTTTTATTCACTTCCAATATTCTTTAGTTTCATCTCCTGGAAGACAACTGTAATCAATAAATGATTATGGAACTAAACTGATCTCTGATTACCAAGAAGCCAACTTGGAGTTTACAAATCGGTTCCAAACTCTGTTTCTTGGTTTACCTGCACTTTCCAAACCTAAGCAAGCATGGAGGCTGCAGGTGATCCATTTTAAGAAAAATGAGGAATTCTCTGTCTTGAGGTAAGGACATTTCCTCGCCTTCCCTTAGGTAGGTGGGTGGGTGTTAAAAAGGAATTCTTTTAGGTTTTTGGAAGAAAAGGGTTTCTTGAGAATAATTTTGTGCCTTCCTTGTGGGTCACACTCCTCTACAGCACCTCAGATAGCACAGAACCCCCACAGGGAGCAGAGGGAGGGTGAGGCCCTCCAGAGCTCACAGCACCTCTCTCCCAGCAGGACACATGCCTCAGGTGATGGGTGGGTCCAGTACAAATGCATTCGAGGTATCCCTTCTCAGTTTGCCATTACCAAGGTTCCCCTGGAGAAAGCAAAGGGGGCTCTAGGAAGCCTTTATTTTTCTGTCTCTTTCTACCACTTGTTCCCCACAAATCTGCCAGCACCTTGGTGACCCTTTGGAGGAGGTTGTTAACCAGGATTGTCAGGTTTGTACCCAGGGTGGTCTCTGCCTTCGTCTTTTGAATCCATGGGCCACCTCCTCTGCTCAGATCTTACCCGGATTGTTGCTACCCAGGTCTTTTATAAAAAAGCTCTGAAGACACAGTGGGTTTTCTTCTTTTTCCTAACCCCATCCTTTCTATAACTTGGAAAGGCGGTCCCATAGAGCCAGTTCTCTGTAAGGTTTCTGGGTTTTTTTTCCTTTACTTAAGTTACTGTTAAGGATATGTGTGTTTTTGCTGTAAGAGGTCTTAAATCTTTCGTAGAGGAGTTAGTTATCAATTACAAACCATGAAACCCATTGTTCTTTCCATCTTCTGTTGACTGTCTCATATGTCTCTGCTAATCAGCCACTCAATAGCTTCCTACAGCAATCACTGTTTGGCTTACACAATTTAGACTGTATGATTCTTTGCTAAAGACAAACTAATTATTCATGATTAAACATCAGACTTGCACATACAACCCCCATATGTCCATGTTAACTTTGCATACAGATTCCATCTGTGTACCAGAATGCCTTATATATGTGCATTTTATGTCTGCCTGCTGCCAAAATCCTCCCAAAGATGAACTATTATTTCTGCATGTCCCACAGACACTCACAAATAAACCAGAAGTTCCTAAAAATATAAATAACAATACTTTCACAGAAGAACACTTCCTAGACCAATAGCATCTTGTAACTGACAGCTTCAGGTTAAAATCTGTTTAATATACAGTTTATCCAAGGGTAAAATAGCACATAAGATTCAGGACATCACCAAGCTGCAATCATTAAGGGTAAAAACCGTGCCCTCCTGATCTTTAAGGGTTCATCCTTGAGTACCCACTCATTCCCTGCAGGGACACTTACTGAAGGTGCACCGTGGGCTGTGACTGTGCCTTATATACACAGGGTGCTCAGTCTAGTATCTGCTGAATTTGAAAGTCAGGGTATCAGTTCTGTGTCCACTATCAATCTTTCTTCTCAAATCCCAGTTATGCATCCCAGTCCCTCCCTCCTTTCCTTCCAACTCAGTGGTTGTCAACTTGTGGGTCGTGACCTCTTTGTATCAATGAAAATACATCACGGCACTAGGAAGGTTGAGAAGCACTGTTCCAACTCATCCATCCATCCACCCAGCCATATTAACCATTGCCATGAAGACAGATGCCACATCCTCTCAGCTCGCTGCCCTCCTGCAAATACCCTTCCCCTCTGAGGCCTGGGATATATGGTTTTGGACTCTCAGCTCCTTTCCTTACAGTATTAAAGGTGAACTGCACCTTTCTCTCTGCCCAACCCACCACTTTTAAATCAGCTAATGGCTCCCTCTCCTGCCCTCTTAGCCTTTACAGAACCCTCTGATTGGCTTTTGAGGATAGTAGGGTAATCTTGTGGATGCCCAAGCACCTCACTTTACCCTTTGGCCTGTTCTTTTTCTGCATCCATCTCTTCTCTACTTCAACAATTTGGCTTCACAACCCCAAATTTAACTCTAACCTTTGGGCATTTGTCTTTAAGAATTAGCATCTTGGCTCTTCGGACTCTACATTGTGCCAGCTCATTCCATGAGGTCTCCAAGCCCTATTTCTCCTCAGCTTAAAATTGGCACATTAAATTGCTCTTGAAATCCAATACCCAACACTAACCTCCCAACAGACACCTTACTTGACTTACCTTAGACCAGAAGTTCTCAACCTGTGGGTTGCAAACCCTTTGTAACAATGAAAATATATCCTGCATATCAGATATTTACATTACGATCCATACCAGTAGCAAAATTACAGTTACGAAGTAGCAATGAAAATAATTTTATGGTTGGGGGTCACCACAACATGAGGAACTGTATTAAAGGGTTGCAGTATTAGGAGACATTATGAAGGTCGAGAACCACTGCCTTAGACCCTCCCCAAAAGGTCAGGATTGCTGTTAGGTCTAGAAAAATCCCAAGCTCTTTAATTTTTTAAAATTGTTTTTGTTTTTATTTTTTTACCCATAGTCTACTTTTCTAAGCAGTTTGGATCAAGCTCTCATTCTGACTTCTCTGATCCTATGCTTGGGCTGCTTAGGAAAAGACAGCTGTGCACAATATGGTGAAACAGATGCAGAACGCTGACCTCCCTGAATGTGGGCTCTCCATGTGACTTAGGCAATCCTTGAGTTCACTCCTAGTCTGTTCCTTCTTCTAAGTTCCTCAGACACTATTCTCACATTTTGTGACTCTCCTTGAGTCTTGCTTCAGTTCTCATTCTCTTACAACAGGTGACCTGGACTCCTAAGTCATCTAAAAAATGAAGGCTCTTAAGTTTAAATGCTCTCCAAGGACAAATCTGTGGGTTCATACCTGACCCCCGTCCTTCCCTCTGGTCTGACTAGAAGAGGCCAATTCCCACCTGTACCCTCCAGTTCTTCCCCGTCCATTAGTTTGTGTTTAGTTTAAGAATAACGAAACCAATACCTAGAGACCCACAATACACCTTCACAGTACCAAAACCTTACCATCCATTTTTCAACAGAACCAGCTTTTATGAAAGTCCTTCTGATGGTCAAGATCATTGGATTTTCTTGAATGCTCATTTCTTCCCCAAACTCTCCTGGCTCACCTCTATTCTCTAAACGTTCTTCCTTTCTTTTTTTCCCCCTGAACCTTCTTTTTTTCCTCACTGTTCCTTGAGTGTTTTCTGTTTGGCTTTCTTCTCACTGCCTTTCTTTTCTCTAGGTGACTCTGTTACTACGGCTTTACACACCATCTGATAGGCTGGTGATGCACAAAGGTGTATCTTGCTCTTGACTGCCCACTCTAGATGTCTCCTGAACCTCTCAACCTAGGAGTTCCTTGGTCAGTTCAAATGCAACATGTTTAAAATTTAACTTCCACTTCCTACAAACTTCTCCTCTTCTTGAATTTCATATCCTGATTAATGGCACTGACATCTGTTGTCTTCAAGTCAGAATACATGGGGTTATTAGTTAGATTGTGCCTCTTTCACGCCTTTCTCCCTAGTAACAGAAACTCACATTTAGTAAGCATCTAAAATATTATCATGCATAGTTATAAATGTTCCACATGATTTATTAATATAGTTCTCCTAACAACCCTCAAAGGTTATATTTAAAATTTACTCATTTTATAGGTGAGGAAGCCAAGTCTCTAACAGGTTGAATGATCTGCTAAACTTCACCCCATAGCTGGAACTTATCATAACCTGGGCTGCTCTAGGTGAATCCACGTTCTTCTATATTCTAGTCCACACCTAACTCCTGCCTCACTGCTATCCCAAGCTGAGAACTCTGACACATGATGCTTTGTTGCAGTTTGCTGGGAAAATCTGTATAGACTGAATGTCACTTGTCTGGCAACACTTACTCCCATTTTTTCCATTTCCATGAAGCCTTATTTGGACTATTCAAGCTGCTGTTGGTTTTGCATTCCATCCACATTTCCCATATACACACCTCTTTGAGAACACTTCTCTCCTCTGCTGTGGACACCTGCTTATACATCTGTGCCCCATCTCTAGCCTGTGATGAGCTTGAAGGACAAATATTGAATAATTTGTCTGGTGGCATCTAAATGAAGAGACTAGTTTTACTTGTAGGTAGAGTATCTGTAGAGCAATAAAAACGCATGAGGTTGGAAACTGAGATCTTATTGAGATCTGAGGTCTTGAGTGCTAGCGTGAGGTCTTTGAGGGCAAATACAGTGGAGCCCGGAGCACAGTGGGCGCTCACTTCATTTTGAATAAATTCTGAATTGAAGAGTATCTCTGCAATGTCCCTAGCCTTCCTTCCTTTCCTCCGCCTAAACCACCATCCTAATCACACCTTCATTATCTTTAATTTTAGCTTCCTGACTGGTTCTCTTTCTTCTGTTGTCAGTGCATCCTATGCACTGCTGCCAACCGACTTTTCCTAAAGTGCAGAGCTGCCTGAAAAACTTCACTGCTCCAAAATACCATCATCACATACATAAAATGAAGATGATGGTGCCTCTGCTTTCCAGTCTTCAGAATACCCTCACACAAGTTTTCCCTCTTACGCTCAACCTTTAACGTACCTCTTATTGTCACAGCAGAGGTGAGAAAGTTGAAGCTCAAGAAGATTAACTGATCTGACCAAGGGCACTCGGTTCATACGTGCCACAGCTAAAGTCTGGCCATATATCTCCTTAATCCCAGTCTAGGATTTGATTTCCACTCTACTGCATTTGCCCTCGAAGACCTCACTCTAGCACTCAAGACCTTCTACAATAAAGTCTATGCATCCAGCCTCAAGCCTTTTTATTGCTCTACAAATACTCAACCTGCAAAGAAAAAAATCAGTCCCTCCTTTGATGTACATGGTGGTGTGTGATGCTCTTCCCCCACATGTTTCTGGATCTCTCTCCCTCCATTAAGGGAGGGAGATGACTCAAACATCATTTATGCTTTAAGGCCTTTGCTGATTCTCCTTCTTTTCCAATCTAATAAGTGTTTCACTTTCGCGCTTCTCCAAAACACTTTTTCTCTCTCCGGTAACAACTCAGACATTCAGTTTTGTGTTGTAGTTTTACAAGTATACTCTTCAATCTAAATCCAACCACCTCTCCCTCTTCTGATGATCTTCCCCCGATGTAGAATAAAAATAATACTTAGGAATTCTAATTATCTCTTTTAAGAGCATTCAGTTTTACTAAACATAATCCCCAAACAGGAATCCTAATAATCCCTTTCAAGAGTATTTGGTTTTATTGAACATAATCGCCTAAAGGAGGACTATAAATTTCTTCTGAGAGGGGTATTATCTACTTATCTGTGTAAACTGGAGCATCTGACATAGTCAGTGCTCAATGTAAACTTAGTGAATTGAAATGAACACCCACGTTACAATGCAAACTGGTTTGCTAATGTTGCTTTAATTATAGCTGAGCATTTCCATGTGATTGTTCTAGCTAATGAAACCTACTAATTGCACGCAAAGGAATGTCAAGAAAATATAGATGCTTAAAACATTCATGTCTATACCAATTTTCAAAAAACATAAGAATTATTTGTATGTAGTATTTTAATAAATTTGTAATGTAACACATACAGAAAAGATTTAAAATACATATAAAAATGTTACTTATAATGTGCAATGGTTGACTATGATTGATTTTCTATTGTGTTAAAATTTCCTCCAAGAATTGTATAAGAAAATTAAGGGCAACAGACTATCTCTACTTCCTTTTCTGTCACTCAGTGAACTTAGGTAAGTCACAGGCTCAGTAAATTGCAGTGATGCTAAACTATGGACTTTATAATCAATCAGATCTCAGTTTGTGGTATCTCAGAGCCTGAGAAAACTGAAGTGTTAACTACCTCATGGTCTAGCTATGCAGATTAAATGAGATAATATATAGAAAGAAAACAGTATAGTTCTTTTCACATTTAAGCATTCAATAAAAGACAGCCCTGATTAATTAATATCAAGCTGAGTTTTTGAATTATCTCTAAAGTGAGAAAAATAATTTCTCTATGAGCTTCAGTTGCTGGGAATCTGAGATGAGAGAATATATGGGGTAGTGTTTTTTACAACAGAGTATGTATCATGCAAATGTAGTCTGTAATTAAGCTAGTAATTATTAATACAAACCATATATTACTAAAAACAGAAAGTTAAAGAGATTATTGTGATTCCTAAGAATGATTTGTACATTATATTGGAGAAAATGTCCTTAAATTTTCTCATAGGAACAGATCTCTGACAAAATAATTGCAGCCAGTGGGATAAGAAGATTCGATAAAAAATAATTCATTTGTACCTTATCTCTGGTATTGATTTAAAATGTAAGCAAAGGTAAAATTTATCATTCCTGCTCAAATTTCACTTAGCTGCCTCACCTTATTTTCTTTGCAGAGAAAGATGTGATTTCATTGCAAGGATGTTGATTTTCTTGCCAATGTAGTCACCATCACCATCCCCACCCACGCTCCTGGCCTCCCTGCCCGAACCACCCCTTCAGCACTGCTTTGCTTCTCTGTAACCCCAGCTGTCTATCCTTTAATCATTTCCTGGACCACATGTAAGACAGGAAGAGAAATATAATGTTTAAAGTCGCTCACTCTGATGTCTAGCAAGCTACCTTCCCTGCCCTTTTTTGATCTGTCTGCCTTCTTTACTTTTTGATTTTCTTACCACTCAGGAATAAGGTTACACACTGTTCTCCTAGGCCTGAAAGACTCTAAGTTTTGAGCTTAAGTTCCTCAGCTCTTTGTTCAAGGCTGACCTTGAACTCCTGGGCTCAAGGGCTCCATCCTGCCCCAGTTCACAAGCAGCTGAGATTATAGGTGTGTGCCACCATGTCCAGCTCCTTAGCTTTTTAGGTACTCCAAGTGATGAGATTAAGAATGTACATATTTGTCTTAACACAGCCTCACCAGTCTCATCTCCCCACACAAATGTCTCAGTACCCAAGGAATATATTTCCTATTCCCCAGATAGGGTAAAAATGCCAGGACTCTTTACAATGGTACCCACGCTCATCTTTCTCCTAAAATGAATGAGCAAATATTTAAATGATAGAATATTGCATTTAGCATTAGCTGTCTAATATCTCTGTCCTCCATATACCAGTGTTTGGAGACCACAGGGCACACAGACCAGTTTCCTTTTTCACATCTACTATACAGCACGATTGACCCTGATTCCACCGATCAGTAGACTTTCAAGTGCTCATTTTGCACACCTTTCTTCTCCCTCCAACTATCTGCCCATTTCTTCTGCTGTCATCCACATCAGCCTGTTTTAGGACAAGTGGTAGGAGGCTGATGGCATCCATTCACCAAGAGGCACAGCTCTTTGTTATTAAAGAGAGAAGAGGAAAAAAACTGAATCTTAGATTGAAGTCTAATCTTAAGAGTTCAAAATGTGCAGCTACCAAGACCTATATAGTCTGCAAATAAACTAGAAAAATGATTTAAATGTTGTTTTCATTTCTCATTTTAAAACAAGCGAATAGAAAAGTGTTTCCCCAGTTCTCCCTCCCCATTTTCCCACAGTGATCTCACTCAGATGCTGCCAAGGAGGGTTTCCCTCTGAGACAGTTACTATTCCACCCTGGATGCTCAACAGCAACCAGTGACTTTGGTCTGTACGTTCAAGAAGCTCTGTCACATGGTATTGAGGACACTGCAATGTTGCTGCCTCCTACTTCTCTGTACAGTTCCCCGAGCCCGATGGGTTTAACTTCCTGAGGTTTTTCTGTCCCTGCATTTTTTTTGTGTTTTTTTTTTTTGAGACAGAGCCTCAAGCTGTCACCCTGGATAGACTGCTGTGGAATCACAGCTCACAGCAACCTCCAATTCCTGGGCTCAAGTGAGTCTCCTGCCTCTGCCTCCCAAGTAGCTGGGACTACAGGCGCCCGCCACAACGCCCAGC
>CAUYRH010096404.1:0-17192 GCA_963574655.1 Perodicticus potto
GGCGCCTGTAGTCCCAGCTACTTGGGAGGCCGAGGCAAGAGACTCGCTTGAGCCCAGGAATTGGAGGTTGCTGTGAGCTGTGATGCCACGGCACTCTACCCGGGGTGACAGCTTGAGGCTCTGTCTCAAAAAAAAAAAAAAGAAAAAAAACAACAATATTTTCTTTTTTGAGACAGAATCTCACTTTGTCGTCCCTGGTAGAGTGCCATGGCATTGCAGCTCAGAGCAACCTCAACCTCTTGGGCTCAAGCGATTCTCCTACCTCAGCCTCCTGAGTAACTGGGACTACAGATGCCCCCCACAACACCTGGCTGTTTTTAGAGATGGGGTCTCATTCTGGCTCAGGCTCATCTGGAACCATAGTTGTTGCTCCCAAGCCTCCTGAATGTCTCCCTGTTGCTCCTGTTCCTTCTCTGGCACCCTATAGACTCCACACCTGACCCAGCAATGAAAAGGTTAATGCCCAGACCAGGCCTGGGGTCAGGGGTGGGAATGGGGCTCCAGCTCTCCTGCTGGACCCCTGCTACTTTGGGGGTTGAATACTTTGGCTATCACTCTTGGGCACTGGCGTTTGGATCTTTGCACTAGAGGGCTTCACTGATGTGTCCCCAGTGTCCCAAAGGGACAACCGTGAGGGGTGAGTGACCATTGCTTTAGGAAAATGAAGCTGGCAGCTGCTAAGAGCTAACGCTCAGGATGTCGTAGCAGGAGCCGAGAAACCCCTAAAATAGCACTCGAGCGGTGTTCATGAGAAGCAGAGTCTCTATCTGCAGAGAGCTGGGAGGTTGAGGCAGATGTAATAAGGGGGACAAGAAGAGAGTGTCGCTCCCATATTTAAGCACCTTCCACAGCTTTCAGACTCTCTCCGGATAAACCCGGGCTCTTGCATGTGGCCTCAGGCCAGGTCCTGTCCCTTGCCAGCCTCTCTCCTGCTGTCACCCTCCCTATGTCATGCCCACCCCTCTACCTGCTTTCTTTGTTCCTGACAAGGACCTACTCATCCCTTCAGACCAAAATTCTCCTCTTTTTAAGTTTCCCAAGTCTTTTCTAAACTTCCCTGACCCAGCGCTGATGCTCACCCCATGGTACTCTTGCAAGGTTCAAAGGAGACACCCAGAGAAGAGAACCTGCATGGTGTCTGCCCTCGCCCTCCTCCCTAATTGCTGCTTGTACCCAGTAAAAGTCAGCCTCTCTTGCAGCTATGGGTTTCCTCTGTGCTTCCTCCCGCTGGCACACGAACTCTCCCAGGCAGTGCCTGTGATGCTGGTTTCTATATCCTAGAACCTGGCTGAGTTACTGGACTTACCTCCTGGTAAGCTATCCACAGATGTTTGCTTAAAGGAGAAAGAGAGAAGGGAGCCCCGTGCAATCCAGCTCCCCCAGTGCTGTGGGGCAGTGCTGTTCTAATGGACGAGGGCAGCAGTGGAGAAAGGAGAGCAGATGATGGTACAGTGGGACTTTGGTGGTCCTGGCTACAAAGAACTTCTCCCACGGCTGCTGCCACCACCCAGCCCCTATACCATGTTTAAGTGCAGGGAAAAACATATGTCAGGAGACTATTTGGGGAAACGATCTCTTGATATAGAAAAGCCCAGATGCTTCAGGGAACCAATGCCAGGGATTAAGGGAAGGGGAAGGGACCTCCCCCGATAGGGTGTCCTGCACATCCCCCAGCCTTCTGGGAAAAATGAGGTGCTGTGGGACACATGAGAGCTGCACCTGTCTTCCTGAGCACTGCCCCAGGCTGGCACCCCTGCCCTTGGGGGGGCTCCCTGTTAAGGGAGGATGGGGTAAAAATCTATTACAGTACGATTCTGTACAGACAGGAGGGAAGAGGTTGTCCACAAGGCTAAGGTAACTCCAAAGAGGATGAGATCTAGGCTGTTTGGGAGTAGAAACTCACACATAACATGGAGGAAGGGAGGTCAGGAGGAAATGACACCTAACTTGGGTTTGAAAGAATGAATAAGGGTTAGGCATGCAGCACAGGGTGGAAGGGAATTCTAGGTAGAGGGAAACAGCATGTGCAAAGACATAGCCATGCCTGGGAAACAGCGTGCTCAGGAAGGGGCCTAGGCAGAAAGGGTGGAGATGGGGCTGGGGAGGGAGGCAGGAATGAGTGAAAACACAAAAAGATGGCAAACAGATCTCATATTTTCAGAGAGATCTGGAATTTACCTGTCACAGTCATTCAATTCACAATCATGTATTGAGCTCCTTCTAAATGCAAAATAATTTTCTACTGATCATCCCAGCCATCCTTGTTTACCCCTATCACTAAGTAATGGGCACATCTCAGACCCCACACACAGTCTGGACCCTTTTTATAGAAGAAACTGAAGCCCAGGCTAGTTAAAGGTGGTATCTGAGAGCTTCCAATCGGTTAGTGACGGAAATGTGGATCCAGATTTCCAAATCTCCCAGTCCTAGGTCCTGTCCCAGTCGCCTGCACTGTGCGTACAAAGCAGGCCCTTCCAAGCTGAAGTAACTTCTTATTTATTTTGAATAGAGGTGGGCTATCAAATGATACTCAGACAAAGGAATCCAGAATCTCTTTTGAAGCTCAGAAAATCAAAGGAACCCATGACTTAGTGGAGAGACTCCCATTACATGTGTATAAGCAGAATCTCAATCTGAAGAAAGAGGGGGCTTGTAAGCACCGAGGACTCCTGCCCCAGCCCCATGGAAGCCTGCTTTAGAGGCTGGCTGTCAGTTGCTCAATAGTGGTTCCAGTTTGCGAATGATCCACCTGCAAGGTATCAATTCCTGTCAGGGAATGCAAGGAATGATGTCCCTGTCATTGAATAAGCTGTTTCAGGACCATTCCTGTTCTTTTCCAAAGTCACCCTCAGATGCCATTGATTCATCAGCATTCTCTGCAAGCTGCGGCCTTACTGGCTTGCAGAGACAGCAAATATTGGGAATTAGGCACTGCGTGCTCCTGGCTTCCCTGAGGACTGCTGGCCCTGCAGCCGGGTGGGGTTTGCTGAGACAGAAATGAGGGGCCGACAGTGGCAGCTTGTCTCCAGGCTATAGCCTCAGTCCGCAGGGCCTCCTTGGCTGCTTTTGTATAATTCCTCCCTGCTGGACACCATGACTGCACCTTCCTCCCCCTCCACCACCCTCCCCACCCACTGGGAGGCCAAGCTGGGAGCAAGCAGGTGTTCGAAACTATTCCCAGATCCACACCCTGAGGCCTCTATTTGTGGGGTAAGCGGGCAGTGCCCAGGTGTAGTGTCAGACAGACAAGGCTCACACAATGACTCCACCACCTACTAGTTATATTGAAGCCAGAAAAGTGGCCTACAGGTGGAGCCTGACAAGCTAAGCTGAAGCAGTACAGCTGACCTGGTCTGCGCAGCCTTCCCCACACACCTGCCCTGATTACCTAGTTGGGGTTTCTCTCAGATGGTGAGGATGTTTATCTCGGGAGACTCAGAGGAGGAAATTACACATAGACAATAGGTGTTGTGATAGCGGTAGAGTAAGGGTTACTTTGGTGATAGGATGTTTTCGTCAATGTTTCCCTTGGAAATCATGGGTCTGTTTCCTTGTATTCCCATTATAAAATCTATTAAAATTGTAACTGAAGCAGAATTGAGAGGCTACTCTCTCTTGTTCTCCAGAATCACTGGCCTTCTGAAAATAAAGCATGTTTTGATCTAAACCCTGTGTCTGCATACTGGCTAGACAGTGACGGGTGGCCGGATGCTCTTCCTCCTGTAACAATATGACCATGAGAAGGTTACCTTCTTTTTCTGAGCCTTTGTTTTGTTTCTTTTTTCTTTCCTTTTTTTTGAGACAGTCTCACTGTGTCGCCCTCGGTAAAGTGCTGTGGCGTCACAGCTCACAGCAACCTCCAACTCTTGGGTTTAAGCAATTCTCTTGTCTCAGCCTCCCAAGTAGCTGGGACTACAGGCTCCTGCCACAATGCCCAGCTATGTTTTTGTTGCAGTTGTTTAGCTGGCCTGGGCTGGGTTTGAACCCACCACCCTGGGTGTATGTGGCTGGTGGTATAACCCCTGTGCTATGGGCGCCAAGTCAGCCTTTATTTCTTAAATGGATGTCAGAATGCACTATCTGACGTGGTAGCCACTAACCACACTAGAAACATGGGCGGTCTGAATCGAGTGTGCTGTAAGTGTAACAGGCCCCTGGGGTTCCTCCCCTGACATTTGAGACAGTGATTGCACCGCTCCTCCACCTCCTCCCATGGGCCTGTATGCAAGGCCTGTGTCCTGACCCATGACCATGACCCAGGAATGCCTGACACGGAAGAGGCTAGTGGGTAGCGCAGAGGGCAGCCTCTCCAGCCTCTTGGCAGCTCAGTGGCTCAGGGGCCAGGCCCCTTGGCAGGAGCACACTGCAGAGTGGGGATGGGGAGCAATCGTGCCCCAGAGAGTTTCTGCCTCTGCCCTGCCACCGACTGCACCCGCAGGGCTACTCTTTCCACTCCTAAATCTCCCATCTGGAAACTGAACTTGCCTCCTAGGGCTTCGGAGAAGATAAAAGGAGCTCACACCTTTGAGGTGTTAGCTTCGTCCCTGGCACTTGGCAAGCACACCCTCTCAGCCCTCCTCCTCCCCAGGGCTGAGCAGCAGCCAGGTGCTTTCGGTGGATCCTAATTGTTCTTCTGTCACACCGGGCACCTCCTTTTTCATGCACACTTGCCAGAGGCCTTCGTGCTAATGTGAGGGGCTGAGTCAGGGCTCCTTCAGCCTTATTCTGGGGGTGAGGTTGCTTTGGGAACCAGGAGGTTGTTGTGTGGCTATCCACAAGGGGCGTTTGAAGTGACTGGCAGGGCTGCAGTGACTAGCTACTTTTGACTTTGCCCTTGCTGGAGGACGAATGGCTGCAGCTAAAATCACAGGGACCCCTGCGGGAAGTGGGCTTGGTGTCCATTTGGGTCGCCACTGGTTCTTGCACTCTTCAATCCCAGTGAACATGGACTCTCCTCTCCACGGGAAGCCTTACCCAGAAGGCACTTCTGCTGAGCTGAGTGGGCTGCAGTAGCCCTTCCATGCCCACTGACACCCCCACCAGGCAGCCCCAGAGGCCTCCTGAGAACACGCTTAGGACCCTGCCTCACCTCCAGCTGGTGTTGGAGGTTCAACCTCAAGGGCAGGGGTGTGCAACCTGCAATCTGGGTCCTCATGCAGATTACTGGAGACCTGTGTTGCTTATTTGTGGTGTCAGATATCACAAAAAGTATTCATGGACCTTTCCTTTTGGCTCATCAGCTTTCCTTACAAAAAAGGAAACCTTGGCTCGGCGCCTGTGGCTCAGCGGGCTAAGGCGCCAGCCACGTACACCTGAGCTGGCGGGTTCGAATCCAGCCCAGGCCCACCGAACAACAATGACGGCTGCAACCATCAGCCAGGTTGCCTCAGCCAAAAATGGCCAGGCATTGTGGCGGGCGCCTGTGGTCCCAGCTACTTGGGAGGCAGAGGCAAGAGACTTGCTTGAGCCCAGGAATTGGAGGTTGCTGTGAGGTGTGATGCCACAGCACTCTATGCAGGGTGACAGCTTGAGGTTCTGTCTCAAAAAAAAAAAAAAGGAAACCTTGCATGTCCATGCAAACCTTAAGTAGATTAAATACATGTTGTGTATTTAATGTGTAGCCCAAGACGGCACCTATTCTTCTAGTGAGCAGCAGAAAAGAAATAAAAGGTCGGACATCCCTGCTCTGGGGCTTTCTCCAGCTCCGGAGCTCTTTGTCAGACTAGTCGCCCAGTTTTCATTCATATATTTTGTGTATTCATTAAGCAAATAATAATAATTATTTTATTATTATTTTTGAGACAGTCTCACTTTGTCACTCCCAGTAGAGTGCTATGGCATCATAGCTCACAGCAACCTCAAACTCTTGGGCTCAAGCAATTCTCTTGCTTCAACCTCCCAAGTAGCTGGGACTACAGGCACCTGCCACAATGCCTGGCTATTTTTAGAGATGGGAGTCTCACTCTGGCTTAGGCTGGTCTCGAACCTGTGAGCTCAGGCAATCCACCTGCCTTGGCCTCCCAGAGTGCTAGGAGAACAGGCATGAGCCACAGTGACCCGCCTAAGCAGCTAATTATTTATACAAGGGTTCATAAATGCTTATCTATATTATTTATTTTATCAGATAAAGCCAAATGTAATATATTAGCATATTTTATGCATATAATATATTAAAGGAAATCATGCAATATATGGCCTTTTGAGATTGTCTTCTTTCCTTAGCTTAATGTCTTCAAGGTTTGTCCATGTTGTATGTCATTTCTTTTCATTGCCTAATAACATCCTACTGTGCAGATATGCCACGTCTTGTTTATCTGTAATGAATTATGAATAATGCTGCTACGAGCACTCGTATACAAGTTTTTGTGTGGACGTATATTTTCCTTTTCCTTGGGCATATGTTTGGTAGTGGAATTTCAGGGTCACTTGCATTTAGCCTTTTGAGAAACTGCCAGACTTTTCCAAAGTGGCTGCCCCATTTAACATTCCTACCAGCAGTGTATAAGGGCTCCAGTTTCTCCACATCCTCAAGACATTATTATCTGTCTTTTCAATATGTAGCTGTCTTTTGATGTGTCCTAGAGGGCGTGAAGTAGTGTCTCTGTGGTTTTGATTTGCATTTCCCTGAGGGCTGATGGCAAAGAGAGCTTTGCCTTGTTACTTCATCTTCAGCTGTGTCAGTAGAAGACAGTATGTTAGGTTTGGAGGGAACTTGGATGTCAATGGTCCAATTTTGTTATTTTCTAGATGGAGCAACTGAAGCTCAGAGCAGACCAGGGACTTGTCCACTGGGAGCAGAACCCAAGTTTTCTGACACTAGGCTGAGACTTCTTTCTCCAGCATCTAGATCAAAAGACAGGTGCTGTGCCCCCTCCAGAGTTAGCCCCCCCTTTTTCACCCTACGCTGTGCCCTTAGAGGCTGACCCATAGCCATCAACGGGTGACTTTTTCTTCCAGCTTCTCATGAGTTTCTATCAATGGGAGGCACCCGCAGGGTGGGGGGCAGGAGGAACCCTGCCTGCTGTCTCAGGGGGCTGCTTCCCTCTGCCACAGCTTCCTCTCTGTCAGCTCTTCTCTTTGAATTCTGCTGGCCATGTTTTTCCCTTTGCCCCTTTAGAAATAGGACTGGTTAACTGCTCCAGTTCCCCAGGGAACTTTCATCCTCCTGATGTCCCTAAACCTTTCTTTCCACTTGGTAAATAGTTCTTGGTTAAACTGTCCTCCACGTTCCTAATTTGTGCATGTGTGCACCTTACCATCCACCCACCCATCCATCCACTTATCTAACTATCCATCCCTCCACCCACCATCTATCCACCTATCCCCCCCATTCACTCCCTCATTCATCCATCCATTCTGAAGTTGTAAACGATGGCACCCAGACATGAGGCCACAGAGATGTTCAGACCAGGTTTATTGAAAGGGGAGGGTGACCCTCCAGGGCAGTGCAAAGATGGCTTCTGCACCCAGCGGGGCAGTTAGAGATCCCTTTTATATGGGGCTTTAGGGGCTGGCACATTCCACATCTGGACTTTCAGGTTAGGGTCTTTTTTTTTTTTTGAGACAGAGTATCAAGCTCTTGCCCTGGGTAGAGTCCATGGAATCATAGCCCACAGCAACCTCCAACTCTTGGGCTCAAGGGATCTTGCCTCAGTTTTTCTATTTTTAGTAGAGATAGTGTCTTGCTTTTGCTCAGGCTAGTCTCAAACTCCTGAGCTCAAGCAACCATCCGACTCAGCCTCACAGAGTGCTAGGACTACAGGTGTGAGCCGCCGCGCCTGGCAGGTCTTTTGGCACCAACATCTGGGAGGTGAGGCTAGCCAGATCCTTTGTGTCTTTGTCTTAGGAGGAAAAGAGGAAAGAGTTTGTATGTGGCTGTGTTAGGCCGCCCTCAACACATTCATCCACCTACCATCCATCCATCTTCTGTCCATCGGCCTCTCCATCCACCCACCACCCACCCTCCATCCATCCATCCATCCACCTGCCATCCATATATCTCTCCATCCACCTCTCCATCCATCATTTGTCCATCCACCCACCATCCACCCACCCCCCCCTCCATCCATCTGTCCACCCCTCCATTGACCCATTGTCCACCCCTCCATCCATCCATCTGTCCACCCCTCCATCCATGCATCCACCCTCCATTCATTCTCCATTCAGAAGCACAGTGCAGAGCTCATTCTGGATGCTCAGTACATTCAGCAAACACTGAGCACCTACTACTCAGTAGTGGCCAATGCCAGGCCCTGTGGTGTTATATAATCTAGGGATGAGAATAAGAGACAACGCCTCACTTCTAATAGTCCTGGGCAGCTAGTGAACTATTGGCAAAAAAAAAGCCTGGAGAATTGCTCAGCAAGGTTTGAAGAGGACTTAGAAGGTACATTACGGGTGTTGTTATTTTTAAGTTTTGAAGTAGCATGGGCTTTAGCTTTCTATTTAGAGCAAGAAAGAGAGAAGGGTAAATAAGGAGGCTACCTGCTTGCTGGCTGCTCACCTGACCACTCTGGTGAGGCCGTTCCTCCCTCCTGGCCTGAGCCAGCCTCTCCCCGCTCTCTGGCGCACCATCAAAGGAGGCAAGATCTGAAAGTGAAGGGGACAGGTGTTGGGAGGCAAGCCAGAGGCACTTTGGATGCACCATATAAGCCCTGTTAAAGCTTCTTTTCACAGTCTCTGCTGGGGACCTGCCGAGGAGTGGGAGTGTGTCACAGATGCCCACTGAGCTGCTGAAGTTAGGGTGGAGCCTCCTCTGACCATGAGTAAAGTTGCTTCAACTCAGCTGGTCCTGACTGAGCCCCATCAACAGCAATTCACATGCCAAGCTTGACATTACAAAATAAGGCACAGCTGCCCTCTGTGGCCTCATATGTATATCAAGTTCTTTGCAAATGGTGCGTAGCAGAGGGTGGGCCAGAGACCTGCCCAAGGTCACACAGCCAGTCAGTGGGAGTTAGCTGCCAGGCAGTGGTGGGATTTGTCCAGAAACTATTGAGTGCTTAGCACTTGTCCGCATCGTCTGGGTTCTAGGTGTGGTGGGTGTGCACTGAGCATCACAGCAGACTCTGAACTCTGCACTGAAGAGTGAGTGGGTGAATGCAGAGGGAGGGCCTCTCACTCTGGCTTTAGCTTTGAAGGTACAGTGGGGTGGGAGGTTGCAGGCTGCTGAAGGAGGGAGAGTATGATGCTTCATCCTGTACAGATGCCCCAAACTACCAAGAACTGAGGCTGCTATGAGCTCTCACAGGGCAGGAATCTGTCCTACTATTCTTGTACCTTTGGGGCATGGCACATAGTAGGGGTTTAGTGAACTCGGCAGAATTGAATTGATTCTGACCTGAACGCAAGACTACAAAAATGGGGATGTTAGGAACAGTCTGCATTTAAAAAGTTACAGTGGCAATCAACAAAACTGCTGGGAGGAGGGGGGATGTTGGGGGGAGAGGACTTCCTCCTCACTCTCTCTTCTTGTCTATCTCTATGGTGACCATTAATTGGACTGGTCAAGGTCAAACATGGTCAACCAAGCAGCAATGCTCCTTGAGACTCCAGCAGCTGCATCTTAGGGTTATATCACTACATGGAGATCTTTAGTGTTTTGGATTATAAATATCTACATGTTATATCAAAGTCTTTACATTATTACACAAATATGATAAAAAATATTCAATACATTTCTAAGAAAGAGAAATAAGCCATCCTTTTGCCATAGAACTGATTTAATCTTTGCATTTCCCTTCCCTTTGTCTATATGTATTTCACATTCAGGGATAATCACAGAGAACATATAATTTTGTATTCTGTTTATAATGCCTTTTTTTTTTTAAAGCATTGTTTTTTTCATATAGATTCTGTGATTGGGCCCGTCTTTGTTGGCACATCAGTTTTTCTCTTAAGAACATGTCAGGGAAAAGACAATGGGAGATGTTTTCATTGCTTCCAGTGGGTGAAATGTGAAATGCTTTATTTTTCAGGATTCCACAGACAAGGAGTTAGCACCAGAACAGAACAGACTTTCATACTGACTATTGTGTCGTCTACATGGGTGTTTTATTTGTATGGGTGGAAACCTCCCATTTAATTCTGAGACTGTCACTAGCTGTGTGCCCTTGGGCCACTTTTCTAATTCTCTGGTCCTCACTTTTTATCTCTGTAGAGTAAGAACATCTGGGCCTGGCACAGTGGCTCAGGCCTGTAATCCCAGCACTTGGGAAGGCTGAGGCAAGTGAAGTGCTTACACTCAGGAGTTTGAGACCAGCCTGAGCAAGAGTGAGACCCTGTAACTACTAAAAATAGAAGAACTAGCTGGGCGTTGTGGTGGGGGCCTGTAATCCAGGACATGTAGCTACTAGGACGGAGAAGAGGAGAAGATTTTGGGAGAGAGAGCTCACGGTCTGTGTGTACGGCTGTATACAACCATGCGTATTGGTCCCTGCGCAATGCTGACACTGAACTAGGGGATCTCTGATCCTTAGTTATATACATATAGAATGTGAAATGGGAAAATAAAGATCCCAGTGAGACGGAATGTGAGTATGAAGCTGCTCTGCTAGTTACAATGCAGCTGTTGGTCCTTCTAGTCACGTGTCTGTTTTCTCCCTGCCCTGGGAGGCGGCGAGGAAGTAATTTCGGGGGTGAGTTCTGAAGTGTGCCTCACAACTGGAACCAGAGCAGCCACTGACTGCCCCGGGCCAGAGCTTCCAGAAACCAAACTTGGAGCTTGGCATCTGCCTGTAGGCCCCAGGTCCAAGTCCCGGGTGCTGTGCAGAGTCGGGCTGGATGGCTGTGGCTCCCCTAGTAGCCTCTGCACTGCTCTCTGGGGCCCAAGAACATGAGCTGAGAACTCTGCCATAGCCAGCCCCCTGAACAGCAGCCAGTGGTGGGCCTGAGACAGCCTAGACCAGCCCAGCCCAGGGTGAAAACAGTTTCCCTCCTTCCTTTTCCTCCATCTTCCCTTTCTTTCCCACTCCCTCCCGTCTCCTCTGCTCCACTATCTCCTTTATCCCATGTTGCTTATTGCCACCCATGTGGTACCAAGCGTCATGTGACCATACTCTGCTCACCTTGGACAACTGGGCTCTTCTGCCCATAGGCTTTAAGGACAGGCTCGGTGCCTGTAGCTCAGCAGCTAAGGGCGCCAGCCACATACACTGGAGCTGGTGGGTTTGAATCCAGCCCGAGCCTGCCAAACAACAATGACAACTGCAATAAAAAATAGCCGGGCGTGTGGCAGATGCATAGTCCCAGCTACTTGAGACACTGAGGCAAGAGAATTGCTTAAGCCCAAGAGGTGGAGGTTGCTGTGAGCTGTGACACCATGGCACTCTACCAAGGGCAATAAAGTGAGACTCTGTCTCTAAAAAAAAGAAAGAAAGAAAGATAAGGACAGCCCAGGGTGCTGGCTGAGGGACCAGACAGACCGGTGAGGAGGTTTCACAGGTATCACAGGAAACACTTGGAGGAACTGGAGTTATAGCTTGGAGGAGAAAAATCTGGAGGAGTTGGGGGGCGGGAACCTGAAAGCTCTGATCAAGTATCTGAAGAGTCCGTTGAAAGAGGAGAAATAAGTTTTTGTTTGTTTGTTTGTTTTTTCCTGTGACTCCTAAAAGGAACAAAGAGGTAGAGAGTTTTCAGCCTACACATGAGGCATTCTTTCACGATCTGAGTTATCCTAAGAGGCTTCCCTGGAAGGTGCTTAAGTTCCCTGTCACCAGAGATGCTGGAGGACAGCCTGGACCACTTGGTGGCCTGGACGTTGGCCAGGGGAATTCAAATGGCTGTCGTGATGGGGTGTTCAGACTCAGTGACTTTCAGATTCTGGTCTTTCTTTCCATCTTTGAGCTTAGAGTGGAAGAAGAGAAGTGTGACTCAGCTATTCCAACAGGCCACAACCCTAAGCGTCTCTAATTTTTGCTCTGATTTTTATCTTTGGAAGCTGACTGGGCATGAGTAACCCGAATCCTCTGTGCTGGGTGGGGCGGGATGCATGTCACAGGCACAGTTAAGAAGAAAATGGAATCTGAGGATCCAAACCAACCCTGACAGTTGTCACCAAAGATGCTTCCCCTGGCTCTGTGGGAGAAAGGGCCCTGTGGAGAGCCCTGGGTATGTGTGACTGGCAGCCCCCGACAGGTCTGCAGTCCTGGGCTGTGGGTGTGGTCCCCTGCAAGTTTCTAAAGCATTTTTAAAATTTTAAAAAAGCATTTACAGGGCTGGGCATGGTGGGTCACACCTGTAAACCTAGCACTGTGGGAGGCCAAGGCAGGAAGATTCCTTGAGGTCAGGAGTTTGAGACAAGCCTCAGCCAGAACGAGACTGCATCTCTACTAAAAATAGAAAGACTAGGTGGGCATGGTGGCAGGTGCTTGTAGTCTCAGCTACTAGGGAGGCTGATGCAGGAGGATTGTTGGTGCCCAAGAACTTTGAGGTTGCTGTGAGCTACAATAATGCCAAAGCATTCTACCCAGGACACAAAGTGAGACTCTGTCTCAAAAAAAAAAGCATTTATAACAAAACAGAATCAGTTATCAAGTTTTGAGTCATCCCTCTTGCAAAGATAACCCTTTTCTTTGTGAACTGCTTCTGCCAGGAAAGGAAACCAGGGAGAAACCCATTTACAGATTGTCTCAGACTTTCAAGTAAGAACCACAGGCCTGACCCCAGTTCACCGTGGGGCTGACTCTACAGTCAGCAGCTTTGGGGAGACAGGGAGGAGTCAGTGAGAAGCAAAGAGGTGCTGTATCCCCATCCCCCAACCTTACTCAGCCTGCCTCGCCCCTGGACAGAACCCAGAGAGACCAAAGTCAACATCTGACTGCTGGGGGTGCTCAATAACTTCCTTTTTTTGCCTTCACTTTACAATTTTTTAGTATTATTTTTAAATTTCACAATATCACAGGGGTACCCACATTTTTGGTCACAATATTCTTTTGTACGTTTTTAGTCAAAGTTCTAAGTGTGCCCTTTACCCAGAATATGTTCCTCGCACCAGTTAGGTGTGAATTTACCCAACCCCTTCTCTCCGCTCCCACCTGCTTGATTCTCACCGAGTTTTAGTTCCCCATATGCCTTTAAGTATTGATCAACTAGTTTCAATTTAGTATTGAATACACGGTGTTTGTTTTTCCATTCTTGCGATACGTCACGATCTAGGTTGATACAAAAGATCACCATTTTTTTTTTTACGGCTAAGTAGTGTTCCATGGTACACATATACCACATTTTATTTATCCACTCGTGTATTAATGGACACTTGATTGTTTCCACGTCTCTGCAATTGTGAATTGTACTGCTGTAAACATTAGAGTGCAAGTATCTTTTCTATAAAAATGTCTTTTCTTCCTTTGGTAAATATTAGTAGTGGGATTGCTAGATCAAATGGGAAGTCTACTTTTAGTTCTTGGAGCTATCTCCCCACTACTTTCCATAGAGATTGTACTAGTTTGCAGTCCCTCCAACAATGAATGAGTGTTCCCTTCTCTCTACATCCACGCCAGCATCTATTTCTTTGGAACTTTTTAATATGAACCTCTGGAGTTACATGATATCTCACTGTGGTTTTGATTTGCATTTCCCTGATGATTAGAAATGTGGAGCATTTTTTTTCATGTGTTTGTTCCCATTAGACTATCTTCATTTGAAAAGTTTTCATTCATGTCTTTTGCCTACTTTGTAATGGGGTTGTTTGACTTTTTCTTGCTGATTTTCTTGAGTTCTTTGGAGATTCTGGTTATCAGACCTTCATCAGATGTATAGCATGCAAATATCTTTTCCCATTCTGTAGGTTGTTTACTATTGATTGTGTCTTTAGCTGGGCAGAAACTTTTTAATTTGATCAGGTCTCTTGGTTTATTTTTGTTACTGCTGCCATACTTTTGGGTCTTCTTCATAAATTCTTTTCCCAGGCCTGTATCTCTAAGACTTTTTTCAATACTTTCTTCAAGAATTCTTTTTTTTTTTTTGAGTCAGAGTCTCAAGCTGTCGCCCTGGGTAGTGTGTTGTGGCATCACAGCTCACAGCAACCTCAAACTCCTGGGCTTAAGCAATTCTCTTGCCTCAACCTCCCTAGCTGGGACTACAGGCAACTGCCACAACATCTCGCTATTTTTTGGTTGTAGTTGTCATTGTTGTTTGGCAGGCCTGGGCTGGATCTGAACTGGCCAGCTCCGGTGCATGTGGCTGGTGCCCTAGCTGCTGAGCTATAGGCACGGAGCCTCTTCAAGAATTCTTACAGTTTCACGCCGTAGGTTTAAGTCATTTATCCATCACGAATTAATTTTTGTGAGTGGTAAGAGGCGCAGATCTTGTTTCAGTCTTTTACATGTGGCTATCCAGTTTTCTCAGCACCAATGATTGAATAGGGATTCTTTATCCCAGTGTGTGTTTTTTGTTTTTTGGGCTTTTTTGTAGAGACAGAGTCTTACTTAGTCACCCTCGGTAGAGGTAGAGTGCTGTGGCATCACACAGCTCACAGCAACCTCCAACTCCTGGGCTTACGCAATTCTCTTGCCTTAAGCTCCCGAGTAACCGGGACTACAGGTGCCTGCCACAATGCCCGGCTATTTTTTTGTTGCAGTTTGGCCGGGCCAGGTTTGAACCCGCCACCCTTGGTATATGGGACCGGCGCCCTACTTGCTGAGCCACAAACACCGCCCTGTGTTTTTTGTTTTTGAGACAGAGTCTCATTCTGTGTCCTGGGTAGAGTGCCATGGTGTCCCAGCTCACAGCAGCCTCAAATTCTTGGGCTCAAGTGATTTCCTTGCTTCAACCTCCCAAGTAGCTGGTATTGCAGGTGTGTGCCAACATTTTGGGCTAGCTTTTTCTTCTTTCTTTCTTTCTTTTTTTTTTTTTTAAGTATAGACTAGGTCTCACTCTTGCTCAGGCTGGTCTTGAACTCCTGAGCTCAAGCAATCCTCCTATCTTGGCCTCCCAAAGTGTGAAGATTACAGGTGTGAGCCACCGCACCCTGCCCCCAGATTTTTGTCTGCTTTATCAAAGATCAGATGGAAACAAGAGGATGGTTTTGTCTCTGGGTTCTCTGTTCCAATCCATAGGTCTATGTCTCTGTTTTTGTGCCAGTATCATGCTGTTTGGGTTACTATAGCCTTGTAGTATAGCTTGAAGTCTGGTAAAGTGATACTTACCAATTTGTTCTTACTATGTAAGGTTGCATTGGCTATTTGGAGTCTTTTCTGGTTCCCTACAAAATGTAGAACTGTTTTTTCTAGATCTGTGAAAAATGACATTGTTATTTTAATGGGGATTGCATTGACTCCGTTAAGTTACTTTGGCTAGTGTAGCCATTTTAACAATGTTGATTCTGCTGATCCATGAACATGATATGTTTTTCCAAGTATTTATTTCCCCTGTGACTTCTTTTCTCAGGGACTCATAGTTCTCCTTGTAAAGATCTTTCATCTCCTTAAAGACAGTCCTAGGTATTTCATTTTCTTTGTTGCTACTGTGAAGGGTATTGTGTCTTTGATGGGATTCTCTCAGCTTGACTGTAGTTAAGAGTATATGAAAGCTGCTGATTTGTGTGCATTGATTTTGTAACCTGAGACTTTACTGTATTTATTTATTTATTTAGACAGAGTTTCACTTTGTTGCCCTCGGTAGATACTGTGGCATCGTAGTTTACAGAAACCTCAAACTCTTAGGCTCAAGCAATCCTCTTGCCTCAGCCTCCTGAGTAGTTGGGACTACAGGCACCTGCCAACTTTTTAAAGACAGGGTCTTGTTCAGGCTGGTCTCGAACCTATGAGTTCAGGCAATTCACTCCCCTAATCCAGAGTGCTAGGATTACAGGCATGAGCCGCTGTGCCTGGCCTAGGGAAGAACTTCTTTAAAAAAACATAATTACATGTTATTTTCACACACTGAAATCAATTTCTTAATATCATCTAATAGGTATGTCTCGGCTCAGCGCCTGTGGCTCAACGGGCTAAGGCACCAGCCATGTACACCTGAGCTGGCGGGTTTGAATCCAGCCCGGGCCCACCAAACAACAATGACAGCTGCAACCAAAAAACGGCCAGGCGATGTGGCGGGTGCCTATAGTCCCAGCAACTTGGGAGGCAGAGGCAGGAGACTCGCTTGAGCCCAGGAATTGGAGGTTGCTGTGAGCTGTGATGTCACAACACTCTATCCAGGGTGACAGCTTGAGGCTCTGTCTAAAAAAAAAAAAAAAAAATAGGTATGTCTCATGTTTGTTCTTCTTCCTTTTCCATTTTTTTTTTCTTGTTAAATGGCATTTAATTATAGAAGAAGTCACGTCCTGGGTCCTGCGGACATTTCTCACAATTACTCGGATTTAGCTAAGGACAGCCACATGGTGACACGAAGCACATTCCTCTGGCCTGCGTGGCAGAGGGTCTGGGTGTGCCTAGTTTCAGCACAGCTTAAATTCTGGAAGTTGTGCACCCCCCGTCCCCCATTAAGCACTGTTACTCTGCTTCACTGCCCCGTGCTTATCTCCCAAACATTGTGTTATGGGGGGAATGGGAGGGGAAGAGGGAGGCATTGTCACTCCCAGGGCACCCCTTAACCAACGATACATAAATTCTCCAGCTTCCCCCCTTGCTCCTGTGGAATAACTCTGAGGCATGTCCTGTGTGGTTCTTCAGAGTTGGCCACAGTGTTAGTCATCTTTTACAGGCCCTTATTATAAATGTATCAACAAAGGCTTCTGGCCACGTGCTGTGGCTCACTCCTATAGTCCCAGCATTTTGGGTGGCTGGGGCAGGAGGCTTGAGGTCAGGAGTTCAAGACCAGCCTGGGCAACATAGTAAGACCCTGTCTCTAAAAAAATTTTTTTAAATTTAGCTGGGCATGGTAGCATACATCTGAGTCTCAACTACTTAGGGGACTGAGGCAGGAGGAAAGTTTGAGACCATCCGGGAGTTTGAAGCTGCAGTGAGCTGTGATTGCACCGTGGCACTCTAGCCTGGGTGACAAAGGGACACCTTGCTTCAAAAAATAAAAAAATAGGCTCGGCGCCTGTGGCTCAACGGGCTAAGGCACCAGCCACATACACCCGAGCTGGCAGATTCGAATCCAGCCCGGACCCGCCAAACAACAATGACGGCTGCAACCAAAAAATGGCCGGACGTTGTGGCGGGTGCCTGTAGTCCCAGCTACTTGAGAGGCGGAGGCAAGAGACTTGCTTGGGCCCAGGAATTGGAGGTTGC